>VXBJ01000603.1:330542-368989 GCA_013400055.1 Nycticryphes semicollaris
AAATTATATATATATATATATATATATATTGTGCAAATCTTTGCTGAAAGAATCTGATTTTATGTAGTCCAATGGCTTTGTTTTGGGGGAATAAACTAAAAACAATGAGAAAACAAAACTGCCTTTGAAACTCAGTGGCTCTGAAAATACAGCTCAAAAAAAAAAATCAGGGAAAAAAGATGCTTCCAATTTTATATTTAGATGCTACTATTTTTATGTTTTGTCTTTTAAAATGATTGTGTTTAGAATATAATGTTAGTTGCAAAGTTCTCATTCACTAACTTATATTCTATACTGTGCCTTGCCATACTTTTCTGATTAGAGAATGTAACAGCAGCTTTAAAAATAAATTACATAAATTCATACTGGGGAGAAGAAATGAAGCTCCTACTTATGCTTTGTAAGATACCATTTCTAATGAATGCTCAGCACAATCATTATTACCACTTAAATATATTAGTTTCAGAAAATTAAGCATATTATCTTAAAGATGCTATGCTTAGGAAGGCAATCACAGTGCCATCTCCCAACCTTTTTTAGATAAGCAGCAATGGGAAGAGAGACGGGATGTGCTTCTCCATTGCTGTCTGCCGACTCTGCTATAATAAATAACTACTACTCTTAATGCCCCAATTGTTCTGTCCTGCCCTCCCTCTCCACAAGCCCTGTGAACGCCTCCTGTTAGTGAAAAATAAGGGCTGGAGTATTTAACTGGAAACAGCACTCTCTAGTGGACTTACAGTACAGAGGGATTCCCACTTTCTGCTTATCTGCTTTGCTAGCCAATGATAACATAGCCTTCAATAAATCGTTTGTTTTGAGTTCCACTTCTTTATCTATAATACGAGAACAACATTCACTTGACTCCATGCTGTCACATAAAGAGATTAATAGTATAATTAACATAAATATCCACCGAACGATGTAAAGAGCCTTACTGACACTGTATTTAACGCTGTTGAGTTATAAACCCAGTGCTTTCTCCTGACAGCCACGTCCAGCCTGCCTTGCCCGCAACGTCTGGGGCATGCCTGCCCCAGAAAGCTCTGGCAGAAGCTTAAGATAGCAGTTTGCCAAGTGTCCAAAGGAGGAATACAAAAGACCTTTTGAGCAGGCAGCTGAGCAGGAAAAAACACTTCATTGTTAAAATACATTTGCAATGAAAAGCATTATAATTCTTTAAGAAAGCATTTATACGAGGTTTTGCCTCTAACAAAATGCTTGACGCTGTTTCGCTTCAGGGCTACAGACAAAATGAGGAGTTAACAGGAAAAAAAAAAAATNAATAAACCTTAAAAAACATTACGTCTGCCTGCTCTGTCTTAAGCCTCTCCCACCATCTCTGTGATTCCCAAACCAACTCATACTAGTTAAAGGCCTCCTGTTTTCTTACATGGCCATGTGGCAACAGCTTTGCTACAGATGGTGGATAATTTAGTCACATAAAAAAGTTGAAGCCTGCTCTTCCCCCTCCTTTACAGATAACTCTGGCAGCAGCACAGAGATTTCTCGAGGCCTGGAAGCTATTAAGGTTCATTTCAAGCACCCTTGAATGACCAGGCTCCTTTCTGGCCTTCAATCAAGCTGTCTGAGAAACAGATGTTTAGATTGGTCTTGAGTTCTCAGTAACTGACCCTGGAACATTGCACATGCACACGGGAGAGGACATCACCACAGCAGCATACGTGGAAAACCCCCCCTATTTTGCACCCAGTTTGGGTCTTCAGCTAACAACCATCATGCAAAAATGTCCATCTCTCGACCGAAGTAACGTTGACTCTGGTTGCTCTTATTTCCCACAGCATAAAACCACTGGTAAAACCAAATCTGCCTGAACAGCTAACACATATATGTGCTGCAAAAATGGAAACTTAACAAAAAACACTGAGAAAAGCATCAGGATGTTTACCCCAAAATACTTAGCAAGCAAAGAACGAAGTAAATTTAGGTAAATCTGGCAAGCCAGTAGACTTCTACTCAATGGAGTCACTGTGGGCTCAGCATTAAATGAGTTGTCCTTGAGCACACAACAGGAACCACACAACAGTTACAGCTGCTTCTTTCTTTCTTTTTAAAAGCAATTAGAGAGCTGAAAGCTGAATAAAGTGATCTGCCACTATTTTCATAATCTGCCTGAAAATGAAACCCATATCTTGACCTTGAAATAACAGTTTTTAGAAAGATAGGACACATTTTTATCCAGCCAGTGCTAATGACAAAACAAACCATTTTAGCAGCTAATAACACCGTTAATTAAGGTCAACCGTTGCACCACATTGCTCTTAGCATTGAACTGGCAACTAAGATTCATTTAGTGCTGCTACAGATTTTTCTATCTCTCCTTGATGTCAAAGAGAGCTGGATATCTCACTCATACACAGATCTTAAACCACACCTTCAACTGGCAAAGCACTGTGACCACTTTGGATGCACACTGTCGTTTTTACACTTCTGTTTTACGTTTAGAAATTTAATTATAGTTTCCACGAGAAAAGGGGGAAGGGGAGGAAGCCACACCCTCTCAGCAGAGCAGTAAATTTTAATGCCGAAGCCCTACTTAACACAGACTGGGGGTTTTGAGCAGAGATTTCACTAACCTGTTGAAGACACTTGGAGTTGGACTGTGATCTCGGTCCCTTTCCCTGTCTCTGGTACGTTCTCGATCTCTGTCTCGGTCCCGGTCGCGATCCCGATCCCGGGATCGTTCTCTCTCCCGTTCCCTATCCTTCTCTCTTCGGGCATAGTAATCCCACTGTTTGCTGGTGTCCATGAGACTAGACCATGAAGGAGCAGAACCTGCAAGGTGTGGAAAGGTGACTAAAGAAAAAGAACACGGGTATTAGAAAGAACAAAAGCAGGTACCGTATAAAAACTGTAATACTACTTATGTGTAAAAACACAGATGTTTGCCAGCCTCCTCAATCTTCCCCTTTTACATAAAAGCTAATTCTGAGCAAACTCTGTATTTTTTTGCCATGATGCTAATAGAGGCCTCTGGCACCCATTTAACTACTCATTATGAAGATGTACCGAACCAGGTACAACATAAAGACTGTCTAAATCCTTTTGAAATTATATATATATATATATATATATATTGTGCAAATCTTTGCTGAAAGAATCTGATTTTATGTAGTCCAATGGCTTTGTTTTGGGGGAATAAACTAAAAACAATGAGAAAACAAAACTGCCTTTGAAACTCAGTGGCTCTGAAAATACAGCTCAAAAAAAAAAANCCAACCTTTTTTAGATAAGCAGCAATGGGAAGAGAGACGGGATGTGCTTCTCCATTGCTGTCTGCCGACTCTGCTATAATAAATAACTACTACTCTTAATGCCCCAATTGTTCTGTCCTGCCCTCCCTCTCCACAAGCCCTGTGAACGCCTCCTGTTAGTGAAAAATAAGGGCTGGAGTATTTAACTGGAAACAGCACTCTCTAGTGGACTTACAGTACAGAGGGATTCCCACTTTCTGCTTATCTGCTTTGCTAGCCAATGATAACATAGCCTTCAATAAATCGTTTGTTTTGAGTTCCACTTCTTTATCTATAATACGAGAACAACATTCACTTGACTCCATGCTGTCACATAAAGAGATTAATAGTATAATTAACATAAATATCCACCGAACGATGTAAAGAGCCTTACTGACACTGTATTTAACGCTGTTGAGTTATAAACCCAGTGCTTTCTCCTGACAGCCACGTCCAGCCTGCCTTGCCCGCAACGTCTGGGGCATGCCTGCCCCAGAAAGCTCTGGCAGAAGCTTAAGATAGCAGTTTGCCAAGTGTCCAAAGGAGGAATACAAAAGACCTTTTGAGCAGGCAGCTGAGCAGGAAAAAACACTTCATTGTTAAAATACATTTGCAATGAAAAGCATTATAATTCTTTAAGAAAGCATTTATACGAGGTTTTGCCTCTAACAAAATGCTTGACGCTGTTTCGCTTCAGGGCTACAGACAAAATGAGGAGTTAACAGGAAAAAAAAAAAAATACCCTAATACAATAGTATGTTGTTCATTATACTGCCAAAACCTGGAATTCTTCTAAGGAATGCAGCCAGAAATAGCAAAAAAAAACCAGCTGGACTTTAAAGACTGCTAATTTCCTTGACTTGCCACTATGTCAACAACATATGTATGGTCTACAAGGCACTGGCTGCCAGAATATTCTGATCTCAAGTGTAAACTCAGATTTAACTTTACATATATGCTACCAAAGAAAATAATTAAAAAAAAAAAGACAGGATTAATGGTAATGTAAGCTTTTAAGATAAATTTTGGTCACTCCCTCACATCTGCAGTAATTCTCATCAGACAGAAGTATGTCGTCTCCGTCCCAGTCACATGAGATAAACCAGTTATTTGTTTTCTATCTAGGTTTTCACCTGTAAGGATTCACAACACACAACCAGCTCACTTTCCAATACGAACTGGTGTTCGCTGTTTACTACTTAGAAGGATATAATTTGTTACTTGTAACATTTCTACACGGACCATTCTAATAATTTCTCCAAAAGGAAAGACATTTCCAAAGTTGTAACTCGGATTTTATTTTTAAAACGAGAAGAGAGGAGGGAGCTTTGAACAATCCATAGTTTTGGAGACTTAAGTCCCCTTTTGGAGATAGATAGTTTAACAATTTAAAGCTGCATGGTGTCACAGTGTAAGGCAAACTACTAATACATCTTCTTTGTGCCTCGAAAAGCACTGACTCCCAAACTGTGTCTGTGATGCTAAATTTCTTGCAAGTTCTAAGATGCAAAGAAGATTTTGGGCACAGAACAGAGAAACGCTTGAGGAAAAAGCACACTGTGCAAGTCGCTTCCCCACCAGAGCAAATGCACTGTCATACACTGGCAGCTCAATAAAACCCTGATGGCAAAGGCAGCGCTGACGCAGTGGAAGAGCACAAAATTGACAAAATTGATACTCTTCACCATAACAAGTTCAGGATATTATTTTACTGTGCAACCAGCCTAACGGGCTTGCAGCGGGAAACGTGCCTGAGCACAAACGAAAACACACCGAGGTGTGAGATTAGCCATTCCAACAGGCAGAAGAAAGGCTCGAGCCTTAATGAAGATGGGCATTTTTTGCGCCGCCTTCCATATGCTCATCTTCCCCCGCAGGTTTGACAAAACCACGAAACACAGAGAGTGGGGAAAAAACCCAACGGGTTGACGATTCAGTCTTGTCATCCAAATATTAAATAAATATGCATAGTGGTTCTTAATCAAAATGATCATCTGTACCCTACTGCCTCGCTGACCCCTCCATTTACCTCAGTTCTGATACGCGGGAGATCACTGGTATAATACTGGCCTGCGACCTCGTTGTGAGACAGGGACTGTAAAAACAAGATGTTGGCCAGGAAAACATCTTCCACTAAAAGACTGTCCCTAACGATACTTGACAGAATAGCAAATTCTAACAAAAGGGATTCCAAAGTGAAAAGCATTCTCAACTGGAGACCACATATTAGATGCAACCTACATACCGATGATTGCAAGACTGCTCTCCTTATGATGCTCTGCATGGCTTTAGATGTTGAAGCTTCAGCCAAATAGTCACTTGGGTACCTTAATTGTCTGCCTCAGCTTTACCTTTGTTCTAAAACTTCAGCAAAAGCAGTTCAATTATTGCTGAGAAAGTAGCATAAAGCAGTCTCCCCACATCAAGAATTCTTGAAAAGATAAAAAGCTCCCACGCAGGAGAGCAAACACTTGATAATTCATGAGGATCATTTCAATGTCAACGAAGTACCACTTGTTACTTCATAAATTGCTCCAACTTCAAGAAGTTACAAGCCATTCAAAAATGTGATTTTCTATATCCTCTCTAAAGACTTAGGAACATCTGGGAGATACATTATCTGAATGCCTGATCTGTGCTGAACATTATGCATCCCCACAACCGGACAGAACTTTCCCTACAGTTTCTTCTCCCAGCATCCAGGGTCCAAAGGACCACAGTAGACAGAATAAATCAGCTGGAAGAAAAGGTAGGCACGGGGCTGGAGAGCAGATGTGCCGAAGGCAGAGGCAAGTGACTGGCAACAGGCAAGGCCCTGCACCTGGGTTGGGGCAATCCTCGGTATCAGTACAGACTGGGTGATGAATTGATTGAGAGCACCCCCACAGAGAAGGACTGGGGAATACTGGTGGAAAAAAAAAAGTTAAATACACGAGGCAGCAATGTGAGTTTGCAGCTCACAAAGCTGATCATATCCTGGGCTGCATACAAAGCAGCGGGGCCAGCAGGCTGAGGGGGGGTGATTCTCCCTCCTCTCTTGAGACCCCACCTGGGGTACTGTGCCCAGCCCTTGGGCCCCCAGTACAAGACAGACCCAGAGCAGCACCACAAAAAATCATCAGATTATAGCAGTGGTGAGACACTGGAACAGGTTGCCCAGGGAAGTTGTGGCTGCCTCATCCCTGGAAGTGTTCAAGGCCAGGCTGGATGGGGCTTTGAGCAACCTGGTCTGGTGGGAGGTGTCCCTGCCCAGGGCAGGGGGGTTGGAACTTGATGATCTTTGATGGTCCCTTCCAACCCAAACTGTTCTGTGATTCAATGTTTACTTTATCTTCCCAATTTGGGCTAGCTCAGGAAGAAGCTGCCACCTTAGTATTGTTGTCATCCTTGCGGCTCAAGAAGCGGGGATGTGCTAGGTAACAGCTGTAAACTCACGGGAGGTTCTGTGGATGTCCATTTCATTGCATATAATGACATTTCTATTTTGGTTCAGTCTTACTTTATAAAAGCACAAAGTTGATGTTTTTCAGCTTCAGATTTTTTCCATCACATTAACAAAAAAAGAAAAAAAGACTGATTTTGCAACGGAATAACTGATGATTACAGAATCTTAGACAAACAGCTTTTCAAAAGAGAGGTACATCACTCAGGATTTCTCAATTATTGGTCCTGCTGGTTAAAATCCTGATGGTATCTCGGACAGTACTTGTTCTCCTGCTTCTAAATCCTACCAGTTCTTGGAAAATCCTCACTGACTTTTGGTCCATATTGTGGTGTACTGTTTCTCAAAATCACAGTTCTGCAATGGCAGCCTGGAAAGATACCCAGCATACAAACAAGCAACACAGTATTATTTACCAACAGCTGCTAAATTAGTAACAGTATGTATCAGTTTACAATAGCAGGCAATGAGCTTCCGTAATGAATCACTGAAAGGACCTGTTTCATCTCTTAGCAAAACTCCTGGTAAGTGTGTCAGCCAATTTGATACAGCACTAGCCAAAATTTTCAAAGCCAACAAGCTTACTCACCACTGCCATATGAAAATGCACGAACAGAACGACCATCATAGCCAGAAGAATGTCCACTGTTGAAAAGAAAATACATTTATAAATCCAATTTACCACCAAATCCAGTTTTACCACCAAAGCTACCTCCATCAATAAATATCTACTTTTTAATATTATCCCTCTGAATTCTTACTACCACACAGACTAAAACAAAGTGTTTGTTATAAATGGATTTAAGTACTCCATCTTAAGCATCGCTAATTAATGAAGCTATCAACACAAATACGTACGTTTCATATTTTATGACAGAGGGTGAAAATAGCGTTCTCTCTTCTTAAAATTTAAAACAAAAACCATCCACGTCACATCAAAGCTGCTCTTTTGGATTTTCAATACATTTTCAAACGTTTCTTGTAACGTACGACTTTTCTGCACAGATTCTGAACTTAAATCTCCCAATTCCTTGGAAGTGCTTCATTCATGAATGAAGCCATTCTCGTCCTTGCTGTTAAAAAGCAGATCTGTGATCGTACGTAAGAACAGGTGGACTTCAAATGTGCGGTTCTATAAATAAACTATTAAACAAGCTACACATTTTCTAGACTGGCTTCTTTCAGTGGCAGCCAACTCAAGCAGGTCAAAACTAGAAAAGTTAAAAAGGATGATACGTGCACAGGACATAATTTATACATATATAACTTTTTCATGACTTTTAGCACTTTCTACATAAAATTTGAATGAGTTATTTTTGCTGTATTTAACTTAAGTGTGACTTCTGTTCTTGAAGCCACTTTAACATTAAGAAGTAAGTTTTGGGCTTGCCTTAGTTTAAAACCAAAACCAAACCAATGATAATGAAAGGCCAATGCAACATCTTAACATTTAAAAGCATAAGATTCAGTTAGTTCCTAGGTTCCACAATAAATTTGATTTTTTCCACTTTGTACTTCAGAAACATTGTAAATATTCACTACAAGTAAATGCAACGACCGCTGCTTAACAGTCAGAAGAAGCAGTCACTCTCAGCAACTGTCAGTATGAAATAATAAATTTACTTTCACACACATCAAATGCATCCAGTTAGGGCTTTTTCTGAATTAAATCAGACGAGGCCTTTCTCAGAGATTTGCCATCATCATTCTGTAGCAAATGCATTAATAGAATTTCCAATTTCAAAGGAACAGATGTGTGTACCTTCCTTCAGTGAAACCCAAAGGGCTGGCAAAAAAGAGGTTTGTACCATCTTCCTGGTAAGTGAGCTTTCGATGTGGCCTGGTTTTGGCCTCTAGCAAAATATAGATGCTTTTCAAGGACTGTGCTGGCCAACTTTTTTTCTTCCTTTTATATATGTATAAATATAAATACATATGCATATACAAACACGTATATAAAAAAGGTATTATAAAAATACTGTTAAGCTATTAAAGCTGAACACTTAAAACACAATAGAAATACAAATTTGGGTTCCGTGGAACTCTGGTGTTTCCTACAGCTGATGAGGGCTTCAATCTCTGGCCAAATTGTTTATTTGTATTTATAGCAAAGGATATGGTAGGTGACACGTACACAGTTCACTCAAGTAAGCCTCCAGACTACTAAAGAATACTTTAACAATCATTACTTTGACTTTGTTCTTAAGTCTTGGCATTGATTTAGTGTCATAACTCAACTAAACTAATAAGTGGTCAAGTAACCTACTCCAAAGAATATTATCTGAGAGGTGAGACTAGTAACCCTTCCGTAAAAACCTGAAAATGTCTCCCCGGTGCCAGTTAAAAGCTATAAAACACTGGGGCAGTTTAAGAGACCTTACTGATGTACTTCCATTTGGCAATCATGATATTTTGGTTTTATAAGATTTCAAACAGACAATCACCTTTCTATTGTGGGTATGAGGGAAGGTGGAGGACCGCCAGGTGGTGGTGTGAAGCCTGTAACAATAAATCAGGTGAGGGGGTAAAATGAAGAACACACCAAAAGAACCAATAACCACATGAAAGATCCAGGCTAAGCATACAATGGCAAACAAATTCCAGAGTACAGCACAAAAAGAAATGTTCCTCGCTGCGTAAATGGCTTTTATTTTATAAGACTGAGAACCACCTTCCAGTTTAACAAAGGCAGAGTATTAGATGTGAATTACCAGTGCTTCGAAGCAAATACCTTATCATTCTTAAAAATATAATCATTTTGAAGCATAGGAAAATTTCCGAGTATGTAACGATACTTAATGAACCACAATCCCAACTATCTTCTGCACAGAAGAAAGAACAAAAAGCCCAGAAAGAAGGAAGCACAGATCTAAGCAACTGGCTGATAAGATCCACTAATCAACAGCATTTTCATACCTTTTCTTTTCAGCCTGGCATCAAAATAATTAAGCCTACATCTATACGTATAGTTCTGTATTTATGAACCTTTATCTATATAACTAAAAAGAAGTTGGTAAGTCACACACCAGTTAAGTTTTCATTTCTTAACCAAGTGAGGAAAAAAATTTCTAAGCAAGTTTACCTGGTGGTGGCACTGTTATTGGTATACCTAAAAAGACAACAAATAATACATGTTATAGTAATAGTTCATGTTTCCTATCCGTACATCTAAAATCAGACTGAGCTATCACCACATACACGATCAACAAGAATGATAATTGTGTCCTCAGATGAAGATCTCATGTGAGATCTTCACATTTATACCAACTGTTAAGATTTTATGTAAGCCTTGTGAAATCCATCTTTCCATTTAAACTCCTGTTCTTCGGGATCTTATTTAATTAGGGACAAAAGTAATGAAGAATGACTCCAGGTCTCAAGATTAGAATTAAATCCATAACCCTAAAATGTTTAGTATCCAGAAGAAAAGTAACATCCCATTGAAAATATTTGCTTATTATATATTCCTTGAGTGGATGAAAGGAAACACAATTGGTCTCTGACCTTTAATAGCTTAGTATAGGAAATAGTAGGTCCACATGGACAAAATATTCTAGCAACAGCAAGCATTACAGACTTTTCAGTCAATGCTGTGCCGCGCTGCAATTAATCATTCAGTTACTTCTTGGAGGGAAAAAAACCCACTACTCTATTTTCTTGTAAATATCTGAGAAGGGAGCATCCTTTAATACAAATATATTGAAGAATCGTCCTAACTTTTCTAGTTTTCAGACCTAGCTTAGCTGTTACAAATTTAACTAAACGCTCAAAAATTTTTACCAGCTTCCCTAGCTGACCTAATAAAACACACTGCCTCAACATCTAAACTTACCTTACTTGATTATGAAATCAATGACTGCAAGGTAAAAATCATTTGTACACTTTAAAGGACATTACTGTCTCACACTTTGCGAAGAACTAGCTTTACCTCAATCGAACACAAAACACTGTTACATGAAAATAATAAACTGGGCTAAACCAACATTGTCAGAAAACAGACTGCTTTACCAGGCACAAACCTCCTTCAGTTACGAGCAACTCTGCTTTTATTAAAAAATAAGTACTTTCAATCTGACAATTTACTGCGAGACTTTGGTATGCCAAGTTTTGCCATAAGTGCATAAACATCCAGACAGAAGAGCAGCCAGACCCTCTTAAATTAAAACCCATCTCATTCGACTTCCAGACTCCATCATTCAGAGACTATCCTAGATGGACCGGCCACTGCATGGTTCATTTTATGTATATACCATTAGTTCAACATCAGAACTAAAAGACTATTGTATGGCATCAACATCTGACTACACTGACATGTTATGATGTCTAGAAATGCCAACTGCTCCTAAATTGCCTTGGCTGAAGGACAGAATGAAGTAATATGCAAACTTAGGAAGAGTAATCAATATCAATGTTAATAATTGCTGGTAATTTCACTAAATGTGAATTCTTACCAGCGTTAATCCTACAGGATTAAACAAATAGTGAAACGGAATTGCAGTTGCCGTCCAATCCTGAAGATTTAAAAGCTAATCTCTCAGCCAAAATGTCAATCAGGAGACAAGTGAACCCCAAAAGCCAAATAAATAATTTTCTCTTCACCAGCACAAAGGTTTGGCAAAGTGCACTATCCTTGCTGAGAACACTGGAAGTCACACCGTAAAAGGTTTGAGAACGTAACATTTAAAAGACCAAACACTGCTGATGAAAATTTCTGAAAGAAAAGGAAGACTGGGAACTCAAAAACTGTTGCGCAGCTGAAGTATCTTCTATTAATCACTTTTGGTTAATTGTCCATCTTAACAGATTCTTCACGTGGCTACAACATGGAAAATGTGTGTTCGTGTATATATTTATATAAACTACCTTTTAACAGCAATGTTAAGAACAGAAGCTAGAAGTGTATCAGAAGTTCTCTCAAACTGACTAATTTATTAGCTCCACCTTATGCTTAAAAAAAAACTTCAATTGCTGCACCAAATCCAGTCTCAGCACTATGCACAGAATTGCCTGGAACACCATCAGCCAATACTCTTTGCAAAAAGGAAGACATTCTGAATCAACAATTAATATGTTCCTCAGAATTCGATCTCGTGCAGTAAAACAAATAAAAATCTCATCCCAAACTTAAAAGCCAAATGAAAAATTTCACTGAAGAGCTATCAAACAAAATTAAGACAGACTGAATATTGACACCAAATGTCCAAATAATTTTAATGAACTGGATGATGCAAGGTATTATACTAAAAAAATCCATATAGGCATTTTTTCCTCAAAAATCCTTAAGAACATTTAGAAAGTCAAGATTAATGATTATATCATTTTCAGATGGAGGTTAATTTACTTGATGGTATCATAATGGGAGAAAAATTCTACATTCCAAGTTAGCAAGTATCTCTGAAAAAAATCTAAATAAAGTTTTTCTCCTCATCTTCTTCACTAGGACAGGAATCACAGAATCACAGAATATCAGGGATTGGAAGGGACCTGGAGAGATGATCCAGTCCAATCCCCCTGCCGGAGCAGGAACACCTAGAGCAGGTCACACAAATGTGACACAAGACACAAAAAAATCATAAACTTCAATTAATTGAAAAATGATTAATCTCGTAACTCTTCACTCCTTCACCTCCTACTAACAAAGGGTATGAAAATATACTAGAAGCATCACCAGCCAATTACTTCTGGGGAAAAAAAAGGATTCGGAAATAGTAATTTCTTGCAATGTAAGGACTAAACCTGAGTATGAGTGCAAGAAGGTGGCTCAGCATAAATCACGTTGTGTCCCTACCACACATTGTACTGTCACACCTGGCCTAAACCTAAACATTCAGATTTGTGTGTCAAAAGCAACCCAAATGGCATTAAGGGCAGCACTTTACCTAACGTGCTCAAAATTGGTTTCAGGACATTGTGTGACATCCTACTAACCCAAAGCCAAAAACCAAGCAGGTTTTACTGAAGAGAAACAATGTGCTCTGCTTGGGGAATAAGGCCACAGACGTGGTAACGCTGCCACAGTTTAAACAACGCACTGCAAATCAGCTGAACTGTGTAATAGCTCATAGCAACGTAAGATTAACTCAACTTGGTGTAAAAACTTTTCACAGAATCACAGAATGGTATGGAGATCATCCAGTCCAACCCCCCAGCCAAAGCAGGTCCTCCCAGAGCAGGTTGCACAAGAACGTGTCCAGGCAGGTTTTGAATGTCTCCAGAGACAGAGACTCCACCACCTCTCTGGGCAGCCTGTTCCAGGGCTCTGCCACCCTCAAAGTGAAGAAGTTCCTCCTCATGCTTAGATGGAACTTCTTATGTTCCAGTTTGTGCCTATTTCCTCTTGTCATCACAGGCTAAACTAAGTCAAACCCTGTCTCCTTTATCACAAGATAAAGAGTACACATTTAGATTGCTGGGGTTGATGAGATGTACAGTTACTTGCTAATTCTTAGTACGAGTCTAGGCACTCAAATTTCCCAAAGTTATGCAACACAAGTTCAATAGTTAAAGAGTAAATTTCCCCCCCCTCCCCAATATCACAAATACATGTCAGATTTCAACGACACTCTTCAACCAAACCACATAAAACAACTTTTAAAGCCTGTTAAGCAGAAGCGTCCACGTTCTTCTTCAGATTAAAATTACTCAACACAGCAATAAACCAAGCAAACAAAAAAACAACACATTTTTTGCCACAGCCAGTGATCTCCTAGGAGTATTGGAAAATTTTCTGCATTTGGCCCTTTGAATCGTTCCAGGATTCGTTCCTCAAGAAAAGATCTGAATCACAAGAATGAATGAATTCAGAACAAGAGATCTAACTTCAAAGCATGATCCTTTTTCAAAGGGGTTTTTGGAGGATGTTTTATATTTGGAATACTTAAATTTTCTGGCAAGTAGTCCTGGTTTAATATTGGGTAAGAGTCGTTTTTTTTCCCCTCCTCCTCCACTGAACCTAGGAGGGATGGCAGATTCTATTTTAGGAACAGCTTTGAAGATAAAGAGCTGGCAACAGCACAATTAAAACACAGGCCTGAAGAAACCAAATCCACAGCTCTTAATAGTTAATTTCCAAATCTACTCGAAGCACGGAAGGATGTTGAAGGAGACCTTCTGAACAAGTGTATGTCATAAACCTGTCTGTAAACCACAAGACTAAAGCCAAACCTGCTTGCTGAATCTGTAACACGTGTGGGTTTCTTTCACCTTTAAAAGCTCAATAGGTAAGAGGCTTCATAAAAACGGGCCAGTAGCCCTACTTTATGTCCCTGCACCACATGAGCTTGGGGTGTCTCTGGGGGTTCACCTCAGGCTTTTAATCGTATACAACTTAGATAACCTTTTCTGTACTATGATTACAAGAATTACTGTCTAAAAACTTGCAATGTATTACCTGTATTACCTCATCAGAAAGGTTTTAATGCAGCTTAAAACCACAGTTAGCATTAGGGTCACGTTCCTTTCCTTTCCACCCCCCCAGCAGTAAGTAATAACATGACAGAATTACCAGTGGGGTAGCGTATTCTTTTATATAGACAGCCTTTTTTTTTATATTTATGCACAAAAAACTTGGAAAAGGGCACAGAATTATTTCATCTTTAAATCTCTTCTGTTTTCTAGGTTGCACCATTTTGTGTGTGACAACCACTGATGAAAGCCAGAGCTTGCCAGGCAGCAGGAGTTAATAGTTTTAAAATCATCATCCGCAACTGAAGAAAGGAATCTCTTCTGTGAGGATTTAAACCTTATAAAGCCCCCAACAAAACTGCTGCACAGAAACAATAATGTTACTTCATCACTTACATTGCAAGAATATTAACAGAGAAACTTTTAAAAGATTCCCTGTGCTGAGAGAACAGTGAGGAAACTGTCCAGCATGATTTCAGAACAAGTCAAACAAAAAATGCAAGGAAAAAAGGAGAAAATAAGGAAAGGGGCTTCACCTTAAATCAGTGTCTTCTATAAACAAATCCTTCACTTTCATACTCAAATAGCCCCCAAAGTTTCTCCATCTATTCTAATTTCTCACTGACCGTTCTTCTTAGTTCCTTGCTAAGTCCTTTTGAGCTTGATTTTTTTAAANAATATAAAGTTTCAGTAGATATTCAGTAAATTTCAACCCAGATTTAACAATGAGGAGAGTACTCAAAGAGCTTTGATTCCTCTACGACTGGCAGACACAGGCAGCTGGATAAAAACGTGAGGTGCTAACAAGAGCTGGGATTAAAACAAAGGATACGGCACAAAGGCAATCCTTACCAGACTTTTGGGAACGCATAGGTACTGTGAGTGGAAAGGGGAATTAAAGCTTCTGTTGCTGCTTTGACCTTAGACATCAGAGAACCCAACTTTGTGACAGAAGTTCATGGTACACCCTAGTTTTAGTTCAAAAGTTTGCAGAATGGTTTGTTAACATGTACCTCTCATTAGCGTTAACAGAAGCTGAATTACAGAAAACAGCTGCTTAACTTCAAACACTTTCAAGGACATAGGATGTAGTCTCTAGGTATGTTTTTACTACTTGGGATCATGCTTAGTCAGAAAGTAAATACAAAAGTTTCTGTTTCTGCCTTGCAGATGTATTTAAGAACACAAAATTCTGGAGTTCTGCACAAACAGCCAAACGTGCAGGGAATGCGCCGTCTTTAATTCATTCTCCTCAAGCACTTGATGATGATAACGTATCCCTCGTTTTTCACACCCTCTGTGGATATTTACCTGGTGGGGGAATCAGAGGTGGAGCAGTACTGACAGTAGGAGGAGGGGGGAGGAAAGGAGGTGGTGGAAGATGGGTAGGTGGAGCTCCTGGAGGGAAAAATGGAGGTGGCTTGGTAAAATTGTCTACTTCAGGATTAGATCGTTCTGAAAGAACCTGTAAAATATCAAACTATAGTTACAATTGCTACGTCAAAAGGGTAGAAAACAGGTTTCCTCTCTTTCCAGTTACTACAACAGGACAGCATTACTTATGCACCTAAAGAGCCATATTCAGATGGTTTATGTTCTACCTACATCTCTATGTTCGGTGTCCCATAATTGCCCAGTACCCTGAGGCAAGAGCAGCCAATAGGGAAAAACAAACATAAGATCTGAGAGGGAATATAAACCATCTGAATATGGCCCAAAACACCATCTTAAATCAATATATAAAGGAAAATACTTTAAAAAATCAATATGAGAAGCATGGAAAAAACAAAGACTTTAAATTACTTAAACACTATGAGATCAGCTGAAAAACACACGGCAGTGTTTTCAATATAAGGACTACAATCCATTATGATTTTCATAGTTTAACCTTAACCTAAGTTGGCATGGAAATGCAGCTAGGGCACCAAGCAACCTTGATTCTTCTCCACAGGTAAGTCACGAGAGAAAAAGTGTACTCGTTCTTAATGCATTTAGTTCTTTTCCTGGGGTAATCCAAGCCCATAAAGACTAATCTTACAATTTATTGCCAAATAATACAATGCAATTTAAAAAAAACAAAAAAAAGTACTGTCAACTATTTATTCCTTCACAGTTTATTTTTAAAAGACTGCATTTCTCAACCTGCATACAAAGAGGCTTTCACTTGCAGCATTAGCATCTGGCAAGAATTGGGGAGAAATGAACAGTCAGTTTAAGTATTTATCTTTGTCATTCAGTAAATAAAATGCTATCCCATGCAGATCCAGCAGAGACAATGCTGCCTGCTGGGTTGTAAACCTGCAATATTGTTCATTTCCTTTCAGTAAGAAGTCTACTAAAGCCACTTATCTTCTGAAAGACACCAAATATTTCATCTTCATATATTTCAATTAACGGCCACAACTTTCTTCCTGAACTTAAAGCTACTTTTCTCTTACTCAGTCATACACACTGAAATGTTTTAAATCAGGAGCTATGGGGAAAGCAAAGATGCCTTCTAGTCAAAGGTAGTGTGCAAATCTGCAATATAAAACCTGTATGTTGCTGTTTTCATTTGCACGCCGTCGTCCTTCCACCCTGCTGATAGTGATGGTCTGTCCAATCACATCTATTGTGCCAGATAATCGCCTGCAACACGGGACAAAGCAGAATTAACAAGCAGAATTAGAAAAGGGGGGAAAAAATAAAAAAGAGAGAAGAAAGTCTTATGGACCTCACTCATTCTAAATGCCAAAAGCTCCTTCTCTTGTATAAAAGATAAAAGATCACTTCTGAAGAGTATTTAATGTGATAAATTTGCTGAACTATGCAAGTGTGTTAGAACTAAACAATGCAGCACTAAAGACTCCTATAGGACACAGGCTGACTATCCACATTCTCCTTCTATCCCCTACAACATAACAAATCTACACCTCTGTTACTGATAAAAGAAAAAACAAAAAACCAGGAACAATACAGTGAGATCACAAAAAAAAACCTCGGTGAGAAACAAATATATTAAACAATACCTACAGGAACCTGAAGTAAAATGGTTGTGAACTAATAATGAGAAACATTTTCTAAACTGCAAGAAACCATAGTGGAAGATTCCATGGGAGATCAAACAAAGGTAAATCAGGAGACAGAAATAAACAGAAGCCAACCCTACCATGTGTACTATGGATATTGCAGAACATACCGAACAAAATCAGCCACCATCTCTCTGATCTTGGAATATGCAGTCTTAATATCGAAAAGTATATCGGACTAGTAGACACTGAGTCTTAAACTAAACCTTGCACAAAACTCCAAGGCATCTCAGAGCAGCCATTCATCCTTCTGTTCCTCAGTTTTCCAAATGCACAAGGCCTCTCTCGAAACCCTCTGAAACATTCACATTAGCTACACGCTATGTTCGCCTTCTTTAAAGAAACTGGCAACAGCAGCACAAGACCCTCCTCAGTCTCCCTTACAACAATCAAGCAACAAGAGAATATAATGTAAATTAACACCACTCACCTTAGAAGAAGTTGGCAATGGATTTTTAGAGAAAGGTGACAAGAAAAGTGACATGCATGTACACAGTCTTTCCTTCAATAACTCTGCCAATCAAAAATTTAAGGACTTCCCATGCAACTGTGTTTAATACCCCCTGCTTAACTTCCATTTGCACAATCTCTTTGGAATGAATACACTTTTACATTAGATTTCCAGTCATGAGACGTGGTTCAGCTACTTTTTTTTTGCCTGACAATTGTACTTGGTGCCCTACAGTACTTGTGTTGAAAAAATATATATAAAAAATAAGCCTGTTCTCTGGCATCATAGTATTCATGGTTCTTCTGCTCTATCTCTTCTCAGCTGTCTCTTTCCCAAGCTGAACTAGTCCACATCTCTCCTCATGTAGGTGTGAGTCTATAACTTTCATTATTCATTTAATCTTTTGTGGACCCTACCTACTTCTGCTGTATCTAATCATGCCTAATGATTAAACAGAACCACAGATAATATTCAGCTCTCAATGTATAATGGCTTTATGTACTATTATAATGACTCTTCCTCATTTGTTCCCAGCTGCTAATGATGACTACCATTAATTTTCTTATTTGGCTAACATTGGAAATTGAGCGAACGTTTTGGGATGCAGCAATATTAATTCCAAGATCTCTTTCTCAATGGGTATAATTATTAATTACAAATTTGAAGAAGTGCTTCTCATTTAGAAAAATGTGATCTGGTATTTAACTTTTCAGTGATTTCAGTTCAATATGAACAAGTTATTCCAGTTCACACTGAAGTCAATGCATCAAGTTTAAATGCAAATGTATCTCACTTCAGTTTCCAAAGCCATCAACCTATTAAGTTTATGCCTGTTAGATTTAAGCTACTCCTGCTTAACTCCTGTGTACGTATTCACACAGCCTGTTAAGAGAGGTATCTTATCTTTAAGCTCCCAAAATCATCTGATATTGTGGCCACACAGCTGTCAGCTGCAACTTTATTTTTAACTTTTCATAGCAGATTAAAAATGCCACACTGAGGGTAAAGACACGATGGCATTCCATTGGATACAAATACTAAGATTTACAGCATCATCGATCTCTCAAAATCTTCAATAAATCTTCAATAACAAAAACCACTGGGAATACAGTGACAGTAAAGGACTCCAGGTGCCAAATCAGAAAATAACATGACAAGGATCTAAATGTCATCTACTATAACTAAAACCTGGTAACTGTGAAAGTGGGGAACCACTATTTTGAAGAGAGGAAGGATCTAAACTACAGCGAACTTCCCTTCTTGCAGCCCCAAAACAAACGAAATCCAGAAACCTGGTTTTACAGAGAATGTATAACTCAGATATTCTTACGCAGACAGAACAAAACCTACCTGCTCTGCAGCCCACGGTTAATTTCTAAAAGAGGTTACAAAGCAGGATTCACTTAGGTCAACTCCATTAGAAAATGAGGTACAAAATTACATTGCTAATGGATGAGAGAAACAAAGGTACATCTGTGTCACACCTATAAGGGAAACCATAGTAGAGAAAACTGACAATATTTACCAATAGCATGATACATAACAAAGCAAAAAAAGACTGGGGGGGGAAAAAAAGCAAACTTCCAGTAAATTTCAGAAAAGAAATGCACAGAAAGAAAAAAAAAACAAAAACCACCACCCAACACCTAATTTTAGAAGAGAAGTTCTTGTATTTTTGTCTCTCTGGTGGACTCCTAACCATATTAATACAAATAGCAAGGAGAACAGCTGGAAAGTGGGATTATAAACTCCAAGTTCTGCCAGACTAATAGCCCTGACCCCAGTTGTTCAAATACCTAGATTGCAAAGCAGCTGAGAAGGACACAGCAGACACTGGAACATGAAGGATCAATTAGATCTCTCAGAGATAATCTAAAGTTCCTTAGCAGAATGCATACTGAGGATGATCCAAATGCCTGTCCTCTGAACTTTGCAATATCTGGGTTTAGAGCTTTCCCCTGGATTTTAAAAGGAAGCTCATGAAACACAACAGTTTGGAGGAGAAAGAAAAAGGTCCCACTGTTGTGTGAGAACATACCTGAAAGCTATACCAGCATATATTATACAGAAGCCTCTCCAAGGACACCACAAGTTTAAGAAATTATCTTCTAAAATCCCATCCTAAAAGATTGTTTTAGTCTAGACCCTGAAATAATCAATGCCTGCTTTCTAATCCTCCCCACTGGTCTTGCATGGTATTCCAGAACTGCTGCACTTTGGATTATAATTATATTGCTTTCAGTAACTGAATTGGAAACACAGGCATTATCAAACAATTGCTAAACCAATTGTTTCACTACAAAGGAAAAGTCAATTGAATTTTTGGAAAACAACAAAACTTTCTATCAGTCTTTACTCTGACAGCTCATTTGGTTTCAGAGTTCTAAGACACTGGTTTCCCTCCATTGTTTGTATCTCTTCCTAGTTATCTCAAACCATACCCTACAAAACTCATTTTATCCAGCTTTAGTCCTTGTGTATGATAGATAACTCTTCTGCAGCAACAAGTCCCTCCTCAGGTGACTCCCTGCTTAGCTCACTCCACTATTTTACAGGGTTTCCACTTGGGAGTTACACATTTCATATTAAGACTCTTCCTCTCTTGGACTGCTCGTGCACCGCCAGCAATTCTTGGGATCAGCACTGTGTGCCTCTGTGTACAGAGGCAATGGACACCAGTGCAAGAGTACTGGGCATGAACGTGGTATGTGTATCACCTGTCCTACAGTAATACCAATTTTGGCTTGGGAAGCAGCCCAATCACAACACTGCATTATCAAAGGAAGCAAATCTAGACTACAAGTTGGTTCCTGGGCGTCAACTTTACTGATACTAATAGGGCTTTCACCTAATTTTTTCCAGAGTCTCAAGAGTACACCTTTGCTCACTCATTCTTACTGAGCTGGTGCTTTATAATTATTTTTTAATAATGATCTATGGTGGTATGCTCATAGTTCTTCCCAATAGCTGCCAAGAGATTTCATTTTCGTAATGATGCATGAGCTCAGGAATTTGCCATCAGATCTTGACCAATTCTCTATTTCCAAGACTGCAATAATGATTTCATTAAGTACTCCACTGAAAGAACTTGAACAAGAGAGAAAGCACGTGTTCAGTTGCAAACGGAGCAGCAGATGACACCACTGTCAAAAAAGATAACCTTCCCAAAGGCAAGAGAGGCGTCCGAAGCATCCAGAATTTTGTAAAAGGGGCAAATCCGTAGCCTTGGATCTTCATTAAGTCATAGCAAGTTGGCACACAGGGGAATTTCAAAGCCTCCCCAGCCTGTTACCTAGCTCAGCTGTAAGATGTCAAGCCGGCATTACCGGGTTTTGGTCTCAGTGCTGTTTTGCAAAGAAAAGAAAGGGTTTGGTTTGTCCCTCGCACGATCGGGGCACCTGGGATACAGATGCATTCCCAAACATAAAAAGGCAATCCACACGTGTGGGACGCACATGAACCCACAGCAGAGTTCATGAAGAGTGTAGCTTGAAAGGAACATTCCATCAACTCAGTGAGTGATATCACTCTAATTAGAGAACGGTTATTTATGAGCTATTTGCACGAGGAATACCACCCTCCACGGAGATTTAATTCAGAGTGATATCTCAGTCTCATTTGGGAAGTTGAGCTTCCACAGAGAGAAGTGGAAAGGGGGAAAAAGAAAAGGCTGGGGGGGATAGGGAGTGGGGGGGAAGAGAAAAGCAAAAGCAACTACTTTCCAAAGTCATAGTTTCAGCAATCACTTATCCCCATCACATGTAATATAAATTAGGAACTGCTTTTTGGAACTGCCCACCCCCCCCCACACACACTTTTCTGAATTCAGAAACAGTCTGACTACTGGATGCCACATTGATTCACTAGACGTGTAGTCTAGTCTAAGAGTTACAGTATGCTTTAAAAACTGTACTTAATATGTTCCTGTGTTCCTCCTTGTCTTGCTTATGTGTTTTATGCTTTATTTTCCTTGAGGACAGCCTCAACTTTGCTGAGCTTACTTGCCACTGATGGATATAATTAAGAAGCAAACAATTTTAATACAGAAACCATCAATATATGAAACAGACTTTTCAAAATAATATCTGAGTTTTCATCATTTAGTCTCACAAGGCTAGTTCATGAGACAAGAGGAACCTGTATTTTTTCTGTAGTAGTGATTTACCACAAATCCATTGTCTATAAAAATTCTGTTTACAGAAAAGCCCAAGAACAGAGGAAGTTAATTTCTCTGAAAGCAAAATTAATTTAAATGTAAGGTACTCTTTTGTAATAACCCAAAAAGCATAAATGGAGGCTGAAAAGCTACGAGCTTCTGAAAGAACAATGTTTTGTGATGGAGAGCTATTTTGGGTATTACTGGAGTGAGAAAATACCAGGTTTTGCATCCAGCTTGTACATAAAACTTCTGCTTATCTCTCTGCTACTAAAGCAATACTGTCTCACAGTCCTTGAACCGTGACATAAGAAAAAACACTGGTCTAAAAACCAGTAAGATATCTCTCTGACCTGGCTGAGTAGGACAGGTTTGAAATACATCAAATTCTCTTCTAGAAGGCCCTACACTCAAAAGAGATTCGTTCAGGTTTTTATCTTTAATTAACTACCTGTAGAGAACCAATACTCTGTTTGATACCACAGTGTTTGTATATTATGTGCATTTACTAAACCATTTCCATTATGTTCTAACGCCTTCTTCAGGATTACACAACGCTGTGTTATCAACATTGCTATTACAACAGCCCCAAATATCACAGAATCATGGTAAGAGGCTCAGGTGTCATTTCTAAACAACTAATAGCTCAGCCACAATTAAAACAGCCATTGTTTACAAACTCAAGCAAAATTTCTCCCACAGACACACTGCTTGAAGAAGCACTGAATTTTGCTTTGAATTAAACATTTAGGATGCAATTCTACTGAAGTGGTAACTTATTTGCTGGTGAGCAATAATTCTGGTTCTGTTTTGTAAACTACAATCTCCATATTGGCAATGAGTAATAGTCTTGCTGACCTCAGAGATTTTTCTTTTCTTTTGGAGAATTTCAGCTGCAAGCAGATGCAAACATCTACTGTACTCAAACTAAAAAGGTAAAAACAGCTGGCACAGAAGTATTTTAGTGTTTGCTTACAAACAAACATAAAAACCCAAACAAAACCCTCTGTCTGTCCTCAGACTTCCCATTAAAGAGAACTATGTGCTGCAACATCTATGTGTAAAATCATCCCCAAAGCAATGTTGTAAGCTGTGACTAGTAAATAGGGAATTAAAATATTAAATTAGGATCATGTGATCATGTCCTGATTTTACCCCACCCCACCTTTACCTTAAATTTGGGTGATTTGTCCCTCCTATATTGTTCCTGACACATTCTGATGCCTCAACTGGCTTTCCTGGAGGCAGTGCTTGTCTGTGGCTGAGATGAGGTGCTGCCTCTGGTGAGATAAATTGCCGAGCTCTTTCTTGTCTTGCATCTCTGCCTTTTCTGCTCTTTGAATTCCTCTTGTCCTCATGCCCAGCCTCTTACCAAGCCCCACACCAACCCAGTCGCATCGGTTTTCCCCCCGTTTCACCAAATATATCAACTACTGCTAGAAGCTGAGAGCTCTACTGCTACAGGAGAAATGCTTCCAGCAGTTTCACAATAAAGCTATTACAAATGCCTCACGGCATGAAGGCAATTATTTTAAATTATCAACGAGATGGATTGTTGAAATATTTCTGCCTACATAAAATTAACTTTTTAATCAAAGAAAAAGAGAGTCCAATCCCCCAGAACACTGCCTGGTTATAAAGAAAGTAGTAATGCAGGCTTTTATATATGGAAAATAGTAGCTGTGTTCTGGAGAAGTCATTCAAGTAGAAGTATTTATAATCCATACAGTTAAGACTTATTCATTCACTGAGCTACTCTCAGACTTTTGAGCATGCAATTTTCTTTCAAAATCTCTTCTGACTACCTGGTAAAAAAACTTTTTTCTTTACAGGATCATTTATTTTAAGCAAATGTATCCAAAGGAGCAGGTATTAAATATGTAAACAAGTCACCTTTGCTACTGTAACAACTTACAATTACAACAGTCACACTAACTGTATACAAACCAACCTATTCCAAACACTGGAATGCACAATTGCTACAACTGGAAACTTAGGTTTCCTTTTATCTAGGCAACAGACCAACTTCAATCATTGGCTTCTCATTCTTAAAAGATGTATGGGTTTCCCAACCTTTGCTACAGTAAAATTAGATCCTTTAAAAATCAGGCACATCTTAAGTTTCTCATGAATGCTCTGATTAACAACAAAATATGTTAATTTTAAACCTTAGAAAAGATCAGAAATATGGTCACTTAAACTTGGGGTTGCTAACTTCAGGCAGGAAAAAAAAAAGTACCACATAAATATATGGTATAAAAACATCTGTGCTAAAATACATTTATCCCACCTAGAGCCTACAACAGAGATTTTACTTAAGAAGCCTACACCACCCACATGTATCACCTTATTCTATTAAGCTTTCTCACAACAAATGCAAATTTTGTGTAATCACAGAATTTAAGCAACGCCTTTTTTCTACAACTTTAAGGTTCACTACATTTCAATATTCTCATCATTAACTACTTTCTCAAGTATTGCAGAGATTCTCTGCGCACTAACAAGATGCATAAAGAACTGAAATCGTGTAACAAAACCTGTAGTAGATACAGATTTAGAATCCTTATCCTGTGAAGAGTACATTGAATTTTGAGAACTCTGTTACAGGAACATCACGCATCTGAAGGGATTCAGAAAAGAAAAGTAAAAAAAAAAAAAAAGTATTACAGGATTGGTAAAAACTTTGGAAGACTTTTACTACTTCTTAGACAAGAAAGATGGAAAAAAGCACTAGAACCAGAGCAGTATAATCTGATAGCTCAGAGAAGAATTTAGACTAACAAGGAGGAATGTTCTCAAAGTGAAAGAAAAATGTAGGCAAGAGTATCAAGCAAGATTTTAATTTTTTTTTCCACCCAAGAGAAGTACATTTGGGTCTTGAACTAACTCTTAAAGGAAGGGAGTAATTGAACAGGAGTGCCTCTGAATCAGTCAAGCTACTTACAGATGCAGTGCTAAAGACAAGTCATAGATGCTAATCTCTAACTGCTGGTACAACCTGCTCTACCTTTCATACCATCACTTATAATACAAGAGCTTTTAATTTGCACAGAACTAAAACTCCCAAACAGGATCACTTGATAACTAAGTAAAGCAGAAGCACGGATTCATCCTAAGTCAAGTGCCAGATACCAAACATACAGGACAGATCTTGTTAAAGGCTGGGACTGGGAGAAGGAGGGCAAGAAATCTAGTAAGGAAACAATTTATCTCATTTCAAAGAAAGTATAGTAAAATGTTCAAATATGGAGAAGCTAAAGCTGTCTTGCAGGAAAGAGATAGGGTTCTGGGAATTCTTGCAGTGATCAATCACAGCTGTTTGATTTCTTCTTGTTTGAGAAGGCACATTAGCTAATACCCACAAAGAAACTTGCTAGAAATACTTTGTTGGTCAATCTAATTCTACACTAAAAACACGGTGTCATTAACACTTGGGTTTTTGTGGCTGCCTTGTTATTTTGTCCTGTTGTTTTATCTCCCCTTTCCTTCTACTTTCTCTTTCCCAAATAGCCCAGAAGGCTTTATACAGCATTCATGTGTAACAACGACTGGAGGCCAGAAGTAATAAGGATCACGCTTCCCCTCATTTCTACCTGATACAAAAACATATTTTCCTTTTTTCCTACAAAAATCATGAACTTCAAATACATATAGGTAGCAGAATAAAAAGTTATTTGGTCTTCAGTTAAAACTGTCTAACTGACCTGTTTGTTGGAATTCCTGATTTGAATAAGGCTGGAGGAGATGTGAAATCAGCTTTGGTCGACTGCACTGCCAGCTCTTTCTCCAAATTTCCAGTTCTGCCCTGCTGTACCTTGAAAATAATGTTTGATTGTTAGTTTAACCTCAGAAGTGGAGCGGCCTCAACACTCAACATAGCACACAGCCAACACAGAAATATAGTAAGTTTAATGAGATTTTTTAAAAGCTGTCACCTTTACACACCTAGTAAAATACCGTATTTTATAAGGATATATTACTTAAGTACCATATTTAATATATATAAGAAGCATTATGCCAGAAAACAAATTATTACAGAAGATTAAACAGTTTCAATACTTATTTTCCAAGCATTTGATTTGGACAAGAACAGACCAAACTGATTTTCTGGTAGAATTTCCTCTATGAACAAAATAACATCTTAAAGACGCAAACGTATTAAGATAATAAAAATCTTCATAACCTTAATGACAGGGAACAAATCTGCCACCCAACAACAAATCATGAGACAAGAAACTGAGTGGATTCTCCATCTGCCTTACTGCCCATGAGATCTAGCAACCTCTTAAGTTCTGAGTCATATCAGGAAGTCACCTCACACTCTGTGTAATGCAAACTTTGAAAGGTTTTTCATCAGTTCAGACTGAATACCGCAAAAAACATACTGCAAAATTCCAGAGACACCTTATTAAAGCCATGCCAGACCTTTGCTGCAAGTACTTCAAGTATCATTGGACTTCAGCAGCGCATTAGACATGAAAGAAAAGCCTAGGTGGGGGAGCATTAAAGACAAACCGGTCCCCACTGAACCAACCACGCAGCTGCGTCACTCTGCAGAGCTACATCACCCATGGCGTAACATCACGCAGGCTGAGAACTCACAGCTTCTTGTAGGCAAGTGAACTACTAAGGTTTTGCAGAATCTCACTTCTAAACACAGGTGCCTCTTTCCCACCGCCCCAGAAATGCACATGAATAGTTAAGAATTAAACTTCAATATCCAGAAATATGAAAAAAAAAAAAATCCCAACGACAAAACCCAACTGGAATAGGTTTGCTTTAAGCATATTAAACTCTGAAAACTAAGACTTCTATTAATTAATGAATAACCGGAAAATTTAGGAGACGAACTCTTGCCAGTTACAGAAGATTAATCCACACATATCCCATAAATTACAGGAGGCTTAGCATTTCAGAGGAGTGGAAAAAATTCAATGAAATTATTTAATAACTGTATGTAAACTCTTTATAAAACATATGACAAACTGTTCCTTCAGACTCTTACAACACAATTATTATCTGTACTGCTTGATCATCGGACACCCAGAGAGTCAATACTGAGTTAGAAATAGGAGACACTTTGCTCTGGAATTCTTATCCTTCTTCCTTCAGGACATCAGTTCAGAGATATTTTAAGCATAGCCAGTTGCTTAAAACTGGCTTAACTCCCATTGCCCACCATTTCCACCATTCCATACCACTATTATAATGGTAACTGAGGAAGGCAAAAAGCCTCAGGGAGCCTCCAATCTGTTCTTACTAAGAAAAAGTTAAAATGAGTGGATACTCTGCAGTAGCATATGAAGGCAAAAAAAACCAAACCCCAAAACCCTGTATATTGCAAATAAGCAAAATAAATAACCCTTGTATACTAATTTCAACTTTTGTGTCTAACAAAAGAATAATTGAGAAAAAGAGAAGTTGAAGAAAAAAAAAAAAAAGGTCCAATCCATAAAATAAATCCTGTCACACGGATTTTTCTGCTCCCTGAAAACCAGCATTTCCAAACAGAAAAATATTATCTAGAACTTGATTTATTGCCATCGAATTCCAAAAGGACGACGGAAAAATACAGAAGATTGATTTCCAAATCTCAGAGTTGCCAAGGGTAAGTGACAGGAAACACGGTAAGAGCCGAAAGGCTACAGGAAAAGCAAACATGCCATGATCCACAAAAGCTTCCCCAGCACATCTGCGCAAATTCTATGATCGGCACAAACAAAACCACGACATGAAGAGAAATTAATTGGATGGAGAACTTGGTTAGTTCACCAGGGCGTTAACTCACATGCTCGCAGAAGGGTGACGAACAAAGCAACACTTTTAGATCAGCATTTTGTGACATAGGCAGAATGTCACTGATGTGAGATGAGAGGCTGAAATAATGGCTACATCCATTTCGGTCGTTCTTCTATCAGTCCGTGGCGGCATGGGAGGCAATACTCAACAAAAATGACAGCAACCAACAAAAGTTTACTAAAATTCACCTTAAAAAGATGGTATCTGCCATCGAGAATCTCTGCACTTGGTCTTACTTCCATAGCCTTGTCTTCAGCCTAAGTTAAATAACACAGTGCCCATTAAGATACCACAGAACTCTTAAGAGATGGGCCACAACCTGAGTCGCGGTAGAAAGGCAACCTAGCTGTAGCTGGTCTGTCACACTACCCACACAAACTGGCAGGGAAGCCACACAGGAACACTCTAGGGAGTCAGGTACAATCTCTAACAATCACACTGGACTGGACAGAACAAGGTTACGACACACAAGCAGCTTTACAGGGGGGAAAAAAAAGAAAGGCATGTAGAACACCACAGAAGTTGTACTCATTACCGTAATTTTATTTGTGGTTGAGATAACTGGTAAAACTTCAAGACCCATTCGTATTCTCTTTTGTTTTTCACAGTAAGCTTTCCAGGTATCTTCATTGAACCCATAGTTGAAATAATCAGAGAGATCAGCCCCTTTAAACAGAAAAGCATAGGTTTTTATCACATTACAAAGTTAATCTTTTCTTCCCTGAACATACATACACCTCTATTCATAACATCAGAGTAGATTAGGTATTGATCTAAAAACATACTACTGAAATGTACAATAGTCTTCTATCAGTAAACACTGAGTATTCGTGGCTAAGGCTACAAAACCATTAAAATTTAGCCAGAAAGAGCAGCTTGCCTAGCACCAAGAGCAGGTACTTACAGAATATCATAGGATATTCTAATCCCTCTATCTTTACAATAAGATGAATGTAAGATCTACAGGTTTGCTGTATGTTCAGAGAAGAACCACTCCCTTTTGCTTGTTCTGTTTTTGATTTCTCCTTCCATTTTGACTCCTAGTTCCATTTGATGCCATGAAGGATTCTTAGTGTGAGGGAGAGACCAGGCATAACCCAAATAGCTAATGGTTCAAACACCAGAACATTATCAAACACTTCTTTTTTTTTTTCCATTTTATAGACACTATTTGCATTGCCAAAGCAATATACAAACACTGGAAAACACTACACACAGCAGCAAGATGTACTGCCACTGGAAAAAAACCAAACCAAGCAACGTTGGTATTAGACAAGTCTGGCCAAACCACTTGGGCCAACCCGACAACACACACAGGAGACTTATGGAAAGCCCATGGGGTGGTACCACCTTCTTCAAAGCTTAAGGATGTTTATGCTTAAACACAAAGAAGCACAACCAGCTACATTTCACCGTTCTTTATTCTCAAACCTGCTAGAACTGTTTTCTGTTTTGCTTTATCTCTTGTCCTATGGCACAGACCAAGAGCAGTAATCTCCACAGAAGAACAGATTTCCAAGGAGAGTTCAGGATATACATGTGGTTTTAAAATAAATAAGAGGCATGTCCTACAGTCTCTTTTCTTTCTACTGACATACGTGTGGAATAACTAGTAAGAAACATGGCACAGCCACACAGCACAGTGGCAAGAAGTAACTTAAGCTGCTTTTTCCAAATTACATTGTACAGTATCTTCTAGCTGTAAGGTAGATAACATTTACATGCAGTAAATGGAAATTTTGATTAAAATAATCTCCTGAATACCTACATATCAGTTAACATAAACCAGAGCATTACCTGGCTTTCTCCAAGGTTTATCTTCAAAAGAATCTAAATCTACTTCCAGAAGGGGTACACCATTAATACTCCCTGGTGCATCTAAATCCACCCCTTTAACTTTTGCACCTGTGAAGAAAAGTTAGAAAGTTAGAGCCTTCTGTCTCTACCAAGTAGAGTTTTAACAGTTGTAAATATAAAATAAAATAAAAAGTCAGATTTAAGTTTATTAAGAAATTTTGGAAGTGAAAATTATTTCCTTCATTCAAAACAATCAAACTTTTTTGTTTCATTTTTATTATTATTACTGTGTAAATTTTCTTACCAGAAGATCCATAAGCTCGTCCTCCTGTCTTAATATTGAGATTCACAGGCGCCGCTCCGTAACTTAAAAAAAATTAACAAAACTGAATTAGACAGAGAAAACTCTTAAAACACAAGAAAAACACAAAACAAGAGTTAGCTAGATCCAGAAACAAACTAGACCCAGGCTCAATCGTCATCCTGAATCGCTAGCTTTCCAAGCTGGCAACACTGTAAAAGTAAAGAGATCAGCCTAGGAGGAAGAGAGTGTACCTTTCTATGCTCAGTAGCAACTCCTCCAACTAATAAACAGTTGTGAAGCAAGTCCCAGTCACTCTTCCTGAGTTGAAAGGGTAAAGACCTTGGTAGAAACAAGAATGGACAGAACCAGGAGAAGAGAGAAAGGAAAAACGCAGTTCATTTAGGGATACAGATGACACTCTGGGCATTAGCATAAAACCAAAATAAATTAAAAAAAAAAAAAAAAGAAAAAAAAAAGAGAAAGGGTTTAGACAGATCCTTTTCCCTTTTCATAATTATTCCATTTAATCTGTACAGAAGTGGAAAATACAAGCATTTCTCTATAATGATTAAAGGCTGTCTGTTTGGATGTACTTCTAGCAATCACCCGTCGTTGTGCCCAACAGGAAAGTATGTAACACATCCCTTTCTAAAATACGTCAGAGCTTTCTTCATAAAAATGCACTCAGAAATCTAGATACTGAACTGATGTGACTACCTCAGGAACGACAGTATCGTTCCCTTGGACCATTAAGAGCTAGTTTTCACTGCGATTTTCATGCAACTTAGTTTATCCTCACAGGTCGTATCAAACCATACACATAATGAGATTAGCATATGATTAGAAGACAGTGTGCAGTTTACAATCCCACTTCCATGAAGTTTTAGTTTTCATTCAAGTGCTACAACAGTACAAAAGTGACACAAAACGTTTAACCTTCTGATCAGCCATGCTTTATTTGTGCATGACTGTTAGACAAATCTTTTTTTTTCTAAACTACTATATGACCAATCTTTTAATCCCATAAAAAGAACTTGTTATACTGAAGTTAAAATGAACAGCAACATTGAGCTTGTTTTACATTACTGTCCTTCCACAAACTTTCTGTACAATTTGCCCAGAAAATGGTTTTTCAGAAAACAACCACGTCTGCATAAAACTTCCTACTCTAATTAGATTTAGGATCATCTGTTCATTGTTTTCTGTACTCAAGAGCACCAGCAAATCCACTGAGAATACAAATCTAGTTTTGCTTTAGTCTTACAAAACTTGAGGTCACTGCCTACACCACAAGCATACTGCAAGTTATTGAAAGCAGACAAACAAAGAACTGGAAGAATTGCTATTTTTCACAATACACTGATTTGCAGCCAGTTTAGGATATGACACATTGAAAGTTTAAAAATATTATGTTTCGAAAAATGAGTAAATCACCTGCATTCTAAAGTTAAGAACACAATAATATACATGAGTCAGACCTACCTGCAGACCTGTCCTAATTCTATTACGAAATTACGCCTCAGTAACTCGGGTTTTAATAAGCATAAAAACATTAGGATGGCCAAGACAAACAAGCAAACCACTTCCCTCAGAAAATTTCCAGGTAATGAAAAATAGTATTTAATAATTTTGGGTAAAATTAACACCAAATGCATTCAGTGAAAAACAAGCTCTTTATCAAAAAGAAGGAGGAATATGGGGTAATAAGAGTAGCAAAAATTTATTGTATTGTACAAAAGCCTAAACCATGACCTTGAGAAATTATGTCCAAAGACTGGCAGCTCCATCCTGACATTAAAATCTTATTTAAGAACATCAACAGGAATTGTAACTATACTATAGAGGTCTAACTAGAACTGTATCCACTGCACACAGGACCAAGGACAAATGTTTCTAAAGTCCTCTGTGCTTATCACTCTATCATTTGCAACAAAAATATCCCTGTCACAATAGCAACCCCAAAAATGCTATGTAACATAACCATTCTATAATAAAAACAAACTCTCTACTTTACAAACTTGATACAAGTATTTCTCAAAATCTGGAAACAAAGTTTATCGCATACAACAACTCTTCCTTTAAGACCTTTCACTGAATTCATTTCACTTTTTTGTTTTCATGTCACTGTATCATTAAAAACACTGTAAAAGAGCTGAAAAAAAAACTAGATTGAGACTAACTATGGATACAATTTGACACTGGCAAGTATTAAAGAGCCTGAATTAATAATTAAATATAATCTTGATAGTTCCCCCAGTTACTCTTTGCAAATAACTTACCTATACTGTGGAGCTCCTGTTTTAATATCCCCTATGGTGACTTGAACATCATCTTCATCATCATCACTATCACTATCACTGTCATCCTCAGCCTCTGCCACCTTCTACGAAAGAAAAAGTTGTTGCTTAGACAAAAACCAGTCACTTACCTTTACAGTGGAAAAACAATCCAAACAAAACTATCTGTTCTGGAAAATCTTCAAAATGAGAAAGTTCTCCTTTTCCTAGACCTCAGAACTGTGTGGCATTAACAGTAAATTTAGGAGGCTCGTCTCCTGAAATGCTACACGTATGCGAAATAGCTGGATCAAAGTAAGGGACTAAGCTCTGTTTCTGAAACATGACATTTCCTAAATAAACCTAAAATAGTTTCCAGTATCTAATAGCTTTCTTCCCTCTATCTAGCTTGTACACACCACTTCTACTCTTATCTTGTCACCCAGGAAAGAACATAAAGATATGCAAGATCAGCTTCTTGCCATCCTCAAATACATATCCAGGGTAAATCAAATAAATATTTTCCAGTGGCAGATGAACACTGTGGTTCAGAGAAATCTATTCAGTTCCCAACACAAGTAAACTGTATAAAATACTTGAGATTTTTCAATGAACAGGCTGTAAAAAAAGCTACAAGAGCACACTGCATGCTGTTCTGTCCCACAGCGTTCAAGCTTGCTGGTAAATAAAATAGTCGCGCCAGTTCATACCAAAAGTTCATCTGGTAATCCAGTGTTTTGAGTTTGTTTGCTGTTTTGGTTTGATTTTCCTCTCCCAGACACCACAGGGGGAGAGCAAAAACAGGGCAAACACATATAATGCTCCCCCNAAGCCAGTTATGGTTTGTCTATTTAGTAACCCCCGATGGATTTTTCTAAAGTACTTGCCCAGACTTCCCTCTGACTCATATAAACTCCCAGCAGCGACACTCTCTTTGGCAAGGAGTCCCATAGCACTGCCTGCTGCAGGAAGATCCAACTTATTTTAGTTGTTTTCATCCTGGCTCCTACAACTGTCGTTTAACAGTCCCAGTTCTCATATGGAAGGGACTGTGAGAAGTCAATCCTTCTCCATATGTGATTTTGTTACCCTCCAGCATATCCTACACGTGCCTGTCTTCCAGGCTGAGAAGTCCTTGCCCACTCAGACACCCCTTGTACCTTGATTACTTTTGCTGCTTTTCCACTCTCAACTTCTTTCAGTTGAAGTAAAGCCTTCACAATGTGCACGGAGCAGAACAGCACACAAAACTCAGGGTGCAACTGAACCATGAATTTATAGTATAATGATACCTTCCATCTTGCTCTCCATTCCTTTTCTATTAATCCCCAAATTTAACTGCTTTATAGACTCCAGACAAGCACCTAACCATCAATTTCATGGATCTTCCTACTTATCTTGCTGCATTCCTCCTAAGTGGTAATGATCAGCTCAGAGACCACTGGTTTAGTTGTAAACCTGTTTTTCCTCCCGCAAACAAAACCCTTCTTTTTCTGCATAGAATTGCAAGAACCATTTCTTAACCAGTCAGCTCTTCGCAGACAGTCCTTGCTGTTACTATCTTGAATAACATTTTAGCATCAGAAAACTTGTGTTCCCACAAATTATCCAAGTAATTTACAAACACATTAAACAGCACGAGTTATGCACAACATTCCAGAGAATCCCCGCTGGAGGTGACCTTCCTTCACTGTGGAACCTTTACTCCTACCCTCTGTTTTCTATCTTTTACACGCCAATTATCCACGTGGGACTTATAGCTGCTGACTTTTCTTAAAATCCTTTGGGGAGAAACCTCTTCAAAAAACTTTGTGGAATCCAAGTGAACTTTATCAGCCACTTCACCCTTACTCACATACTCGTTGAATCCTTCAGCAAGAGGGTGAACACACAGAAGCCGAGTTGACTCTGCCCAGGCAGGCTCCAGTTGCCTGAGCAGGGCTGAGCTCTAGCCCTTTACATATTATTTACATCTATTAACTTGCTTGGTACACAAATTAGACAAAAATAAGCATCTCCACGGAAGGTAAGATGTTGGAGTGCAGTTCATCCTTACTACCCAACATTAATATCATTTACATAACAACTAAGAGTCTAATGAAAGGGCTGGGAAGTCTAGATCAGCGCAGGTATTCCGTAAATGAGAGCTGAAGACAGAAGACAGTCTTTCAAAGCCCCGCTGCAGAAAAGAACAAGCTCACCACTCTCACACGCCAGGCAACCCACGCAGCAGAGAGCAACCACAAATGCATCAAGCAGAAACCAACGATTTCTTCGTTCCCTCCTCCCAGAAATATCCACCTCTTCTCACTCAACCCACGTGAACGCCATGTGTTTTTTCTAGGTTGCTGTTGACCCTTCACGTGCACCTTCTACCACGATGTTCTCAATTTTACGGAGATGTTCTGATGCTAACCCAACGAGGAGAGGTTTATGTCAGTGGAAAACACAAAGCTCTGTGTGTACAAGGAAACTGCACCAATGAGGATCGTTTTAAGGTATTTTAAAACCAGCAAGTCCAAAAGAGTATACTATTGTCTCCTTGTACCTAACTCGTTACATCTACTGCCCACTTAGTAGTATTAGGAGCAGCACAAAAAGCCTTTGGTGCACTTAAAATAAAGACCTTTTCAGTTTAAACAACTGAAATAAGTTTTTCTTAAGTTTTTATGAGGGCTTTTTCCCTACTTTAAATAAGCTGTAATATTTTTCATAAATAAAGTATTAGACTTACTGACAAAAATATGCTTTTACGAGAGGTCAGTCCTTAAAATTTGCACAAATATTATGATAATGGTTTCTAAATCACTTAACAGAATTCTTGCAAGGTATTAGCTAAAAAAAAATCCCAGTGAAGTAAAACTGCAATTTTTTCACAGAACAGATTTAAACTTTTCCCGTTCACAGTAAAACTGAGTCCTTTCATCAACATTGCAACTGGAAATTTCGTTCCCTGCTGCTTTCCTTCATCATCCTAACAACAGAAGTTGTAAGTCATTCTGAACGTTGACGACTACTGCCAAAGAAGTCTGTTATGATGCCTCCGAAAGGCACGTGTAATTCATCTCCTGATCCCTATTCTCACACAGTTCTGCCAATGCTGATTGTTTATCACTTTCAAAAAAGAAAAAAAAAAACAATTGGAGGATTTTATTTTCCTCTCGGTGAGGAGAAATAGAAAGTATCATTTTGAAAAAGATCCTTGAGAAAAGACAGATGTCTTGAAGCACCATCTTCCGCCCTCAAAAAAATGGAAGTATTATTCATCTATTTTCAGTGTTAGATTTTTAAAAACGGACTGCAGCTGAAAATTAAGATTTCCTAATTTAGTAACTTCTACAGAATTTCTCCAGATGGTGTCAAACACCTTGCAGAAAATCAAAGGCATACACTTAAGCATTAATTCCTTTAACTATAGGTCCTAGCCAAATTACCAAGACCCCACAAGTCAAAACAAATTAAAGCAGTATTTCAAAAACACAATCAAAACTACCGTTTTCACAACGCCGTTTTCTGCAGCTTCCTCTTCACTTCCAGGTGGGGGTGGAGCACTTGAACAAAAATAAACAAGAAAAGATGAAACTAGGTATTGACACCCGTATTATTTCAAACATATCAGTTAATGATGAAAAAAGCCTTGCATCATCATTACAGAGAAGAGCCAAAGATCTATCTTCTGCATTAATTAAAAAAATAATAATTAATTTTAAAAATAGATCTAGATAAATATAACTTTATATTAGCAGGATAATAGTTAGCTCTCATAAATCATACTGATTGGATGTTTGTAGAATAGTTGGAATTAACAAGGCACTGTACCTGGATCCTCTTGGAATGAGAGTGAAATCTTTCATAATATATGAAGGGAGAATAAAAGTTTCCCCCACTCCCCCCCCGCCAGACTGACACTTTTCAAGGACATAATGAAAAAAATACCGAAATAGCCATAAGTAATGTTGCAATGAATCAAAATTCTCACATCTACATCGTGAAACGTTCTTCTACCATATGGTATAGCTACATTTCAATGACAAATTCAATTATATTTTAACTGTAGACTGAAAACTGTCAAACTTTTAAAACTACTGGTTCCTGTAAAATGACCAGCTCTGTCAAATCCATGCAAATGAGCTGTCTCACTGGGCTCACCTACTGCTGTTTCTTACACGGCAATATTTTAATTTCCACAGTTCCATTAACTGTTAGAATATTGCACCACAAACAGCAGAGTAAGCAGGGAACCGTTTAGAAGCAATATTCTTCCACTGAAAAGATTATTTCTGAAACGGAGGGAGCAACTGCCAATTTTTATTGAATAGAATGTCTTCGATCCCATCTTCTGTTGGCAAAAAACCCACTCATGAGCGTTGCACCAAAACCCAACACAGCCCAGGTAAGGCCCCAGGATTCAAGCTTGGCCATTTCCCTTCATCACCTATTGAAATGACAAACTCACTACAAAACCTGAATAAAACCTCATAATTTTTATATATACAAACAATGCCAAAACTAAGAGGCTAGAGACCAAAACTTTTAAGAGGTGAACCATCACCACACTTCCAGAGTTCCAAACACAACTTGTAAGAAGCTTAAGCTACCATTTCTTAACCTTTTTAGTCTATAACTATGTTCTGAGGTAGCCAAATACCAACCTAGACACTGTTGACCAGAAACTGGAGTAAAAACACACCTGGAATAAAACACCACTGTTTCTAAAGACCATTTCAGTTGCCAAGCAAACAATTTTCCTAACACCAATACCGACAAAACATGCCAGGACAAAAAAAGGGAACCAAACACAAAGCATCAATTGATATGGAACAGCTACAAAAAACCCCAATAAATAATTAGAATTCTTGGTCCTGGGAAAAAGATGATTCAAGAGGAATGTAACAGAGGTCCAGAAAACTAAGTGATGTGGAGAAGGTGGCAGGAAACAACTCCGTTTCTTCTACTACAAGAACTAATGGGGAATCAAATAACTGCATCTAGTAGCTGCTTCAAAATGGTATTGTATGCAGTCAAGTGGTGGAGGTTGTTACTGCTGTATCACACAATGCCTGTCAAAAGTTGACATCAGTCCAAAAAAGCCACTGAGCAAGCTTATGGACAAGTAGTCTACCAAGAGTAGTAACTAAGTTGGAGTTCTTACTGAAAAAAACACTGTTGACTGGAAGCACTTATGGAAAAGAAAAATGCATGCTTTCTTGCGTCGTCTTCCCCTTCATTTGTCTAATTTATCTTGACAACAATTTCCATAGTTTATCAATTGTGAGACTTCTTTCATTCAGTACGAGAGACTGATTCCCACTTCCAGTCAGTTCTTGCTGCCAAACTCCATCAATTTAGCTAAATTTTCAATGAAGCATCTTTGTGCTTTCCCTTCTACAGCTCCTTATAGCAGGCTCCCCCAAATACTTCTAAAGCTTTTTCTTAGTTTCTTTCAAATACTCGTACTAATAAAAAATGCAACCCCAAAACCCTAAGCAGATGTGCTATGTGACCTGCACACCAAAGTAGCTGGTAAATCTTCTCCTTCTTCCTTGTATTCCTCTCTTTGTAACTACATTCTAAACTCCTTGGGTGATAGTCTATCCTTATCCTTTCTAAATTATCCAGAACAAATGAAGTCCTGATCCATTGCTAAGACTGCAAAGCACAATGGTTACAGAAATAAAAGACCTGTTGGCATTTTGTCAGGGGCTATTGCTGTCCGTACAGTTAAAATTTATAACTTTAAGACTTAAGTGCCTCAATTTCAAAGGAAAAAACATTTCACAGAAAAGCTAAGTCATTCTGGCAGACCAAACGTGCTATCTTAAGGCGATTTTCAAAGACACCAGAGTGTGTTCAGGAACTATGGACTTTCCAGCAGCTAGAAAGAAGAATGTAATGAATATAATTTTTTGTACAGCCGTGCTACAGGTCTCCCAACTGTCAAGACACTCACCTAGCTTTTTCTTCTTCTGGTCTCTCTGCTTCATTTTCATCTACCACAAGAGAAAAGAAACACAGTCCTTAAGAATACAACCCCCTGGATACCAACCGGGGCAGATATCTTGTCACGCAGATTATTAGGCAAATCTTCAGTTTATGACCCAGACATTTTCTTAACATTTCAATTGTGAAATCAGTCCATCAAATCCCCAAGCCCTCACAGCACTCTGTACTGACAGGTCCACCACAGGGGCTGGGTTCAGTTTACAGGCTTTGTTATGATTTGAAAGTATAAAGAGAGTCCCTAAAGTTGTAAAGAAAGTTTATACATAAGAGGTTAAGGCTGCTTCAGTACTTCAAGGCCGGAAACCCGGGCAGTGGCCGCCTGTGGGGCAGGAGCGCCATGTGGGGCCTCGGAGGGGCCGGCAGCACCTCACAGACCGGCGGTCGGGTCATGCATCCCGCGGGGAGGGGGCCGCACACAGCCCCGCGCCGGCACCGCCGGAGGGCTGGCTGGGAGGAGGGGACTCCGTAGTCGCGGGGGTGGCGGGCCGAGGCG
>VXBJ01000603.1:369020-577449 GCA_013400055.1 Nycticryphes semicollaris
CGCCGCGCCGCCGGGGGCTTCCGCCGGCGCTTCAGGCCGCGACCAGGCGGCGAGTGCGGGGAAGGGGGGTTGGCGAGCGGCCGGCCCAACGGCACCACCGGTGAAGGAACGGCCGCCGCCTGCTCGGCGCTTCCCCTCCCCCGCCGATGAGTGACACGCACAGGAAGCGGGCCCGGCCCGGCCCCGCGGCGCCCTGGGCACCGGCATGCGGCGGGGGGGCGGGCCGGCGGCCAGGGGAGGTGGCCCGGCGCGGCCTGGCGCCTTACGAGGGGTCCTGCCGGGCCGGCAGCCATGAGAAGAGGAGGGACCTCCTTGCCGGCCGCGGGAGGAGTGGAGGCGGACCTGAGGGGAAGAGGGAGAGCGGCCGGGGGCTACCCTCCCCACGGACCCAGCCCCGCCGCCGGGACTCACCTGGGCTGCGCCTTCCCCAGGCTCCCCAAGCGCGGCCGGCCTGTCCGACCTGCCTCCCCTTTGTCTCCGCCGCTCTCAGCGGTTCTTGCTCTCAGCTGCATCCTCCAAGGGCCAGCCGCCCCCCGGGTGGGGGATGCCCGGCAGCGCGGCCATCTCCTCCGGGACACCCTCGCCCAGCGCCCGGAGCGGGGCTGGGCTAACAGGCGGGCGGCCCGGCGCCGTGCTTCCACCGGCGGCCGGTGGCAGCAGCCGGGGGAGCCTCTCTACGGGACAAACGCGCCACTGCTGCTAGTGCTGTCCTAGCCCTCAGCTCGGGGACCCTCCCAGCTGGAGGTAGATGTTAGGTTTAACAACTCCTCATAGGTTGGCTTTTGGGGTTTTGGTTTGGTTTTTTTTCTTTTTTCCTCCACAAATTGCCTAATTTTATTTTTAGGTCCAGTAACAGCTTAATATTCATAAGGCTCCGTGAATGTTCCAGAGTGTAACTATGCATTTCACGAAGAAATTGCTCTATTTTAAAAGCACTGGGAAGTAGCGAGCCATTTTTGCTGATCGTTTTCTCACTTTACATCTGCAACTGCTGCACTAACAACTGCAAAATTCATTAGAAAATCTTTAAGTACCAACAACTGTCAAAACAAGTTCTGACCAATTGTGTGCACAAATGGAGCCTTCAGCGTCTTAGGATGTTTGTGAAAACTGAAAAAAGGACCCCTCTTTCACAGCAGGCCGGAGTGTGAAAAATCAGACTGCAGCTCTGGGAGGGGGCATCTTATTCTCAGAATTGCCTACCTAGAGAACCACGTTTTAAAATATCACATGACATGATGTTTCGTTGGAATCCACATGAACAAACTACCTTCTCAAAAGGCAGTTTAGGTTTTTTCCCTAAAATGAAGTCTTTGGGTGTCATATTTTGCTCATAGAATGGTTTAGGTTGGAAGGGACCTTAAAGATTGAGTTCCAACCCCCCTGCCATGGGCAGGGACACCTCCTACTAGACCAAGCTGCTTTCAATTATGAATTATGTTGTCTAATTAGATAGGTTTTCATTATGCAATTCCATTTTTATATGTACGGTCATGGACTCAGCAAAGGTGTTTTATACCCCAAGCCCCACATTTCCAGATGCTTGTGCCTTATAAAACACATTTGTATTATAGTATCTCTTTCTGGGCATCAGTATCTTTCTTCATTTTCATTGCCGTTTGGTTTAGTTGGCCATTTAACACGCTTCTGGCTGACATTAAAGGACATAGTAGAACTTTTAGGTTTTCTTTGAATGTAGACACAAGGAATTAAAATATACTTTTGTGGAAAACACCAAGCAGAGAAATCCACAGTGGAACATAAAATCTCTTAAAATACATCAAAATAGATATTCGAAGCAGTTTTCCTTGTAGAAACTTTTAAGCAGGTATCACCTTCAGTTGGTGGTCAGTCCATCTTGAAGATTGTGAACGTTGGAAGCTGGCACAAAAAAGCTAAGTATCAAAAATAGCTGCTGTCTTTCCGTGGTTCCCAGGAAGACCTTTACCCACCTCCGGCTCTGCCTGGACAGAGATCTGAATCTGTTTCCTGCTTTGCCTCCAAGGAGAAAGTGCTGGCCTAGATGGCATTTCAACTTCTGCCCTCAAAGATGAAAACTAGCACCAGACCCAGCCTCTGGAAGGGACCTTGCAGTTTCCCCTTACTGCTGTGCAGAAGGAGAGCAGCAGTTGGATCCTCAGAAAAGGCTTCTCCCAAGGCCCTGAGTATCTAAAAGGCTGAGGACGGAAGACAACATGTTTGCAAGCTGCATAAACAACGCATGGATTGCACTCCAGAAACCCACAAAAAGATACCAAGCTTATAGGAACCCTTTAATATAGTTATTTTTCTAACACAGCCGTTATAAATTTGCACGTGGGATAAAATAAGTTGTAAAAACTACTTGGATAATTTTGTTTTGTAATTTAACCACTATGCTTTAAATTGATTAACCTCATTTTGTCTTCTGCTAGTAATCCTTTTTTTTTTTTTCCAACATTAGCGTACGCAGAACTAGTTGCAATCTACACAGTATTGATAAAGTTATAAAGCTACTTGTTTTCATAAAAAAGCATCTGGTGTTTTGACACTATGTATGAAAAAACCCACAAACCCAGCCTTTTACAAATGATAAATAGAGTTGGACAAGCTGTAATATATTTAGTTTTTGTCTGTGGCCCTCAAGTATAAAGCAAAAGCTCAGAGATACATAATCGCCGAGGTAATTCAGTCTGAGAGAAGGATAATTCTACTTATGTTTAAGCCCAGAGGCCCAGTGGTTAACCATCTCCAATCCTTTCCTGGCAATCATTTTTCAAATCAGAATAGTCAAGAAGGCTATTAACATACATAATTTTTCTAGCATCATAAATTGATACGCCCTCAGGTTAAAAGACCAGATTGGGGTTGGAACAGCACAAAGACATAAACTGCAGTTTAGGAGAGGGAAGAATGCACCAGAGTAGGAGCATGCATGGAGCAGACTAGGAGAGGATTTAATTTCATTACTGGAAATCTGGTGATTCCGTGTTATTAGTGTTTTTCAGTGTTCTGAAACCAGCTGAATCTGCAAGAGACCTAAGAAGAGCAGTTAAGATAGTGGATGAACTAATTAAATCATTTATCTTTTTGTTACTGCTCATAACCCCACTATGTCAGAAAAAGTATCCTTGCTCTGTATTAGGAAGTGAAATACTATGTAGAACAGAGATTTGCAAGCAATTTATCTATTCTCTGGGGAGAAGAAACTGTGCATTGTGGCATTTTTTCTAGTTAGCTTTGAAACTGACTTTGAGATCAAAAGGTTTTTAAAGGAGAAATGGAATTAAATTAACTTGTCATATGTCCCCAACTGTATAAAGTTGCATTTATTAAAAGAGACTATTTCTTGTTGCTAGCTCATCGACCACTGGATTTGTTAATACTAACACAAGAAATACAGAGTTGTAGGACAAGGAATAGTGATGGAAGTTTCACCATTCCAGTGCTGTACATTAAAAAAAAAGTATCAGTAACACAATTGTTCTCCATGTATAACAAAGTTATTGATGCAGCACAAAAGAGGTAGTGACATAAACGGTGACACTGAATTGTTTTAACGTTTACCAGGAGCAAGGCCAAAGGAGCTCCCAGACGTTTCAGGGAAAACGGGAACACGGAACTGTCAGTGCTCAGAGATCCCTCCTGGTACCGGCCAGGGCTACAAACTGTCGCAGTTTCTAGCACAGACTGTAGGCGAGAGAAATATTTCAATGTTTGCCAGAATTTGGCACTGCCAGCAAAAAACCGAGTCCCTTAGCCTCTCCTCTTCCAGAGACGCATCCCTGCTGCTGCTCTCAGCGTGTAACAGCCCTGAGAGGACAGGACAGCCAGCCGAAACTAACCTTTAGGGACACCCGGCTGCGTACCCGGTAGCCGGCCTCCGGAGACGCCAGGCCTCAGGCCCCGCACCCGGCAACGGATGCCCCGGGGGACGCCAGGCCCCGCACCCAGTATCAAATCCCTCAGAGAAAACACAACACAGGCACCACGGCCAGAGGAAAGGCCTCACCGCCACCGTAAACCCCTCTAAAGACCCCCTGAACCACTCCTTCCCCTCACAAACCCCACCGGCTCCGCTTCTCTCAAGGACGCTCCTGCCCCGCCCCGCCGCCGCGGAGCTGGCCAATCCCTGCCCGCGACGTCATCTCTCTGCGCCGGTGGACGCGCCGGGCACGTGCGGTGTGTTGTGGCTGTGAGCGGTGCCCGTCATGGCGGTGCCGGTAGCCGAGCTGCGGCGGGTGTGCCGGCAGGCCTGGGAGCCCGTGCTCGCCAAGGCGCCCCGGGCCGTCATCTTCCTGGACGCAGCCTCCGCCGAGGCGCTGCACTGGGGCGGCGGCGGGGCGGGGGAGCTGCTGGCAGCGGGGGCGCTGGCCGTCAGGGCGCTGTCGGCTGAGGCGGCGGGGGCGGCCCGCGTTGTCTTCGTGGTGAGCGGGGCGTTGCGGGGCGGCACGGCCGCCGCCGTGAGAGGGGTGCTTGCCCAGGGCGGCGTGCGGCACTGCGTGCTGGTGTCCGGCGGCGAGGCGGAGGGCGGCGGGGCGGCCGAGTTGGAGGAGACGCTGCGGCGGTGGATGGGCGAAGGCGGCCGCGCCGAGGTGCTGCTGCGGGGACCGCCGCTCCTGGCGCCTATCTCGGCGGAGCTCTGTTTGCTGCCTGCCCTGGGGGAGCTCCTTCTGCCTCTACCCGGCCCCAGTGGGCCCGTAACCGCGGAGGTCGGGCTCGGTGCCCTGCCTGCTGAGCTGCGGGCGGCTGTGCGGGCCGTGGTAGGCGACCTCGACGGTCTCTTCACTGCCCTGGGTGTACGGGAGGAGAGCTTTGCAGTGGGAGCCCTCAGCAGGGTCGTCGCCGCTGAGCTGGCAAGCTACGCCTCGGCCAGGAACAGGAGGAGGACAGCCACCAACAAGGCCTCTGTCGTCTTTGTGGACAGGACGTTGGACCTTGCTGGTAAGAAACCTGCTTCTGGTGGGGGGCTGACATCCCTACAGGTCCACCTCATTGTAAGGGTTTCAGATAGGTGGCCTGGCAGCATGTGTAACACCGTGGCTGTGGTGGTTGCTCACACATCCATGCCCCTCAGTGGGTGATAGAAACCCAGAGTGAAGTGGAAGGCTCTGCTGGAAACACAAAGGTTTGTTTCCAGCACTTCCACTTTGCTGCAAACTAGAGACCTGTGCTGTGCCAGTGTGGCATCCCAAGGTATGAAGGAAATGGACTGCATGTTTTGGACTGGGCTTCGTGGATTGCTGCAAAGTGTATCCTGGCATATCTGCTTGTCACCTTTGGCATTATACTTGTGTAAACAGATATACATCTATATATGAGCTTAGCTATATCTATATGCCAGAAAATGTCTCAATATGTTTATGGTTTTTATATGCTGTGTATTATGCTTAAGCTTTGAGTGAAGCAATTGTATGTCTGGTGGTGTTAACTTGGAAAGCGTTATGTTTGAGTGAAAACAATACGGAATTGTTTTTACAACGCTTTCTGGGAAGCGAATGAGCGTAGGAATGAATCATATGGTAAATTCAATACTGACAGTTAATGCAGGATTGATGCAAAAGTTGAGGAGTGTAGAGAGTGTGTGACAGTCCACTGGGAAACTATCAGGAGAATGTCCGGTATTATAATCAGCCTGCAAGCTTGGTAGGCAGGGTAAAGTCTTTTAAGGTGGTAAGATTTGATATCAAAAGTGCTGTCAGGGAAACAGTGATTGAATGAGTTGCCAGAAGGTGCTGGGCCAGTGACCCAGAAAGAGTTTGTATCAGGTTCTCAGTTCTGGAATAGCCATCTTTTATTGGAAACGATAAACTCAGAGAATAATTGATATAGGAGCGGCTGCATTCATTTACCCCATTGTATTATTGATACACCTGCTCACATGTACAGTGTGTGGGCTTGGTTCCATTTGCATTATCTGTGGCCAGTAATTCAGGTCATCATTTTGCCACCACGTGCCCTATAGCAAGTGCTTGGTGCAATGTTGCACCTGTAGCTCCTGCTTGGCCTTCAGGTGAATGAGTCTGTTGAATTTCAGCCTTACACTTTGTAAAAGCTAAAGCTTCCTATCTGCAAGTTTCCAGCTTGGTGTTGGCAACTGGGCCACTGGATTTTTTTTTCAAGCTATGTTAAGTATTTTCAGCCAGCAGTGTGAAAATTATTTATTTTTTTTTTCAAATAACAGCTTGGTCCAGGTGGAAGTCTTTGACATAAACTTTCTCATTTGTAACTGCTTTCAAACAGCTTTTTAAATCTGCCCTCTCTAAAGATGAAAGATTTTTGGATTTGATTTGTAAATGTATTATACCTGAATCTTGTCCAACATGTGGGCTGCAGGTATGAGAAATGGATATGTATCCGTGAATTATGGGAATGCTTTCATATTCCAAGTACTTCCACAAAAACCTGGAAGTTCATTAAGAAGGAGGTGCTGGGCTACTCTCTGATTAAGTCAGGCTATGACTTTGAATCACTCTGAAGAGGCTCACAGGAGGCAATTAAGTTCTAACCCAAAGATCTGGAATACAGCTTTAGGTAGCTCTAGGTGATGTCTAAAAGAGTTGCACTGACAGATGTCTTGTTTCTGGCTCATGTCCCATCCTTATCTAGAGCAAATAAGATGTTAGGCTTGAATGAAATAGTTCTCAGTAATACCAATTGATTCCTACTTGTAAAAACCAAAATGTCTCAAAAGTGCCTTTTCTGGTGCTGTGTTTGCAGACAACTGAACTAAGGGAAAAGACTCGTACTTAAACACATTTTAAGAGCTTTTCACTTTAAAGAACGTACTAAAGAAGTATTAAGTACATTTTGGTAAAGAACCTTTTGTTGCAATGTCAAGAAACCTTATTATCTTTGTTGTGACGATTATTAAAAAGATATAAAATGGCACAGTTTCCTATCAAAAAACCAGAAGAACCAACTTTGTAGGTTCCATGAAGCAAAGAATCCCTTACTCTAAAATTTGGATTGAGCTCTATTGATTACTTCTTAAAATCTATTTTTCTTTGTGGTGTTCAGCGTTATTTATGCATGCTGTACTTAATGAATAGGGAAGAAAATACTGAATTAAGATTTTAAAAAAAAAAAAAATCCTTTCTGTCCTGTATTGCATAATATTCAGCTGAGCTGTAAAAGGGATCTTCTTTTTATGGCCTTTGCTGCCTTTGCTGCAGTGGCCTGGCATCAGCCAGAGATGACATGGACACTGCCTGTCCCTGCAGCGTAGGACTCTAGGGGTAAAGCAGCACCCCAGAAGATGGGACAAGTGTTTTTACACCCTGGGGAGATCCCAGACTCAATACTTTGTGCTCACTTTTGAATTCTGATTGTATAAAGCTTTGTTTAAAAGCTGTCCTAATCCGCATGTATGCTTAGCGCCACTTTCGTTTGCTTACCTGTTGTTTTAAAGTTCACTACCTTTGCTTGAAAAAGCAGAACGAATCCTCCCAGCTGGAGTGGTGCTCTGATAAGTGACACAGCTTAAAGTCTCTGGCACCTTAATTGCTCTTTATTTTTCTCCTTTAAATATCTGCATTGTGATACCATATTGTAACCCTGTGCTCCTTCCATGTGTTTCTTAGCCACCACCTTGCCAGCATTCACCATTAATAGAGGAGTTTTTCTGGTTTCTCAGATTTCCTTTTTCATTCCTAAACTCATGGATACCTTTCACTTATTCGTGTTTTGGAACAGCCTGATGCATTTCTCTTCCCAGTTTATTGGTGCTTTGCAGCCTTTGGGATTGGGGCTGCTGGAAGCCTGGGAAATAGCGAGGTTTCACCCACTGGGATGTGCAGGGGATTTTGAAATGCAATGCATTGAGAAAAAGACAGAGGAGAATGAATGGCAGGGGGTTGCCTGCTCAGTTAATATATAGCTTTGAATAATAACTTTGTATGAGTAGTGTTAAAGCTGGATATTTTCAGCACCATCAGCAACAGCGCTTTTCTCTTCCTCTGGCACATTTGTATGTATCAGTCAAAATCACAAGAATGTTTTCTCACGGCCAGGGCTGCACCCTCAGGTTTAGCTTTCTGTGTCACCTCCCTCACTGTCAGCCAGGCATCATCTTTGCATCGCACCCTTGTGCTGGTTGCAATGTTTCCAGCCTTGTAAGAGGTACAAAAAGCATGGTTCAGGTGCTCGACAACAAAGTGTAGGTACCGTTCTCCTTCAGTTCTGGGGAGCAGCCACAGCCATGGGGAAGTCACGGTGGTCCTTAATCATCCTACCACATAATCCCATTCATAGAGGAGGATGAGAGTGAAGACTAACATAGGCCTATGCCTTTCTGGTAAAGTCTGGTTCTGACTAATACCTCTTTTTGATTATTTTGGTTTTAAACTGTTTGTTTGTAATCGTCTGTTTTGTTCATTGTATCTGTCATGTTTCTGATCTGGAACATTTTATTCATGGTTTTTTTGATTGGCAGCATCTTCCAAGTTGGTGCACTGGTGGATTGACGCTAATGTCTTCTTAAAGGAAATGAACCCATGATTTTTTCTTCCTTACCATATAAGCTGAGGCTTTGAAAACATAAATAATGAGGCCTCTGGGGTACAGCAGTCCCCTTTTTATGAACCAGGCTGGGGCTTTGACACGAGAGGCAACTGATGCTTAAATTATTCTGATTACTTGAGGTTGTAGACTACAGCTGTGAGAAGTGATGGCAGCTGAAAATACTCAAGTGGCGTCAACTCAGTACTACAGGTCAGGGTGCAGCCGCTGCTATGGCATGGTTTGTAGAGATTCTGCTGTTGTGGCATAGGTGCATGGTTTTTTATAATAGCTTTTTAAATGCTTCCAACGTTAAATTTGTTACGGAGGCTTTACAGAGATAACCAAATCCATGGAATGAGTTTTGCCTGTTTAAAGAAAACTGCCGGTGTCTAGGTGAGTGCAGGGGACTTGGGAATTCCACATTCTTTGAGCTTAAGTGTTTCTTATCTCCAAAATTACTACTCTTTATATACATTACAATAGAGAGTATTGTGAGAGATGGGATATCTCATGTTTCTATGGCAGCAGTCTGATGCTGCTGTGATTGGCTGTGGGCTTCTTTGCTCCTACTGTTGGGCTACAAGTCTTTTGGGTTTGGTTGGTTTTTTTGGAGAAGACGGTGTTGTGGGGTTTTTTGGTGTGTGGGGTTTTTTGTGTTTGTTTTTAGATTCTGGAATCAGCACAGTGGGACAGATATCCCACTACTTTGATGTTCCTTTGTGTGTATAAAGGAGAATATAGATCTGTCTTTCGGCAAGGTAGGAGGATGCTCTCATTTGCCTTGAATGCTGCATGATGGTTGCTGGGAACATAGAAGCAGATGGTCAGCTTAAGCTAAAGGTGGATGAAAGAATATGGTAAAACATTGACAAGCTTTGGAACAAGCTCTAAATATCCAGCTTCTTTCAAGAGAAAAGGTGTCAACATTTCTGCTTTCTTGATATTTTTAAATCCTGTACTGGCTGAGGTGATGCATTACCTGAGAAAGTGGCATCACAGGAATTGTCTCACTGGAGTCCCTTGGTGTGAAGTCTTCCTCGTGGTGGTCTTGGGTGAGTGTGCGGTGTTGAAACATCATGAAAACTGGGATGAGTTTATCCACCTATCTTTCTGAAATCACCAGTCCTGAACTAATCTACAAAGTAGTTAAAACAGCAGATTTTAGGAAAGCTTGATAGTGGGGGCAAGACAAGCCTTGTGTACTGTTGTGGTGAACACCGTCTTATATTTAAACTGTGAAGGAAAAGCCCCCAGTAGAAATGAGCCTTGTTAGTTTGCTGGTGAGCAATGCCTTTGTAGGAGAATTGCTTTCCAATTCAAGCTCCTCATGTTTAGCAACTGACTTTCAAGTCTGCCATTGCCCAAGTGCTCACCTTGCTTCTTGTGATAAGCAGTTGCCCTTAAACCTGTTTTCGGCTGGTTGGTTTGGTTTTGAACCAGACGGTAGAACCAGTAGAAGAAATTAAGGATTGGAGTGCACATAGTGTAATATAGGGCTGGCAATGGGCTTAGGAAAATATTTTCTTGTGTGCACGTCATTGATGCTTCTGGTGGAAGGGGAGATGTAGTTAATGAGTTCCTGGCTGCTGTTAAAGAATCGGTGGGTCGACTTTGCCAATTGTGCCAGCAACAACCTGTATCAAACGTCACATATTTCAGTTCGTAACTCTTAATGAGAGGGCGAGGTAAACTTAGAACAGCGTGATGCGTAAGATTTCCTGTATCCTCAAGGGCTGGATATTAGCCTGGCGTGAAGACTCCCATTTCTCATTGGTCAGATAACTTTTCCTTGTCGCTTTAACACCTGATTGGTGTGTCTGTTGGCAGCGTTAAAGCTGCCAGCTGCCATGAACGCTGTCAGTCATGAGAAGCTGCTCAGCTTCTGACCTCAACAGTGATGAAGAGGGAGGATGGACACCAGTCCCGTGCACCCTGTTGAAGTCAGTGTGATTGAAAAGAGACTCCCCGTGATCCCTTGTCCCAGTCTCATGAGGTTTAATTTTCTTTCCAGCCTTGTCTGGGTTGCGTAGTTGGTGCAGGAGATGTTTTCTGATTGATTTGATGAGGCAGAGCAGAAGCCATTAGCGCCTGCGGACCAGTGGGAGCCTCCAAGAAGGAGGAGTTGTGGGAAGGAGAGTGAGATGGCACTTGCTAATTGTGGAAGCAACTGAAATACACCGAGACTTTCCCCCTCTGCCAAGGAGAAAGGAGGGATGTTAATAATTAACGTGGGTTTATTTGCATTCGGGGTGTTTCCAGTTTAGCTAAATGTCTAGCTAAATGGTGCTTGCCTGCAGCAAGTGTGGAGGGATAGACATGGCTCCCAGTACGTGGGGGTGGAGGTGCAGAAGATTACCATCTGTTTTCCATGTCTGTAACTTTGTGAGCATTGATAACGGCAGTGTGGCTGACAAGTGACTGACCTAGTAAGAAGAATGTAGGGATTTTGGAGAGCAGATGGCTTAGGGAGTCGCAAAGACAACCCAGCTCTTTTCATCTGTATTTCAGTGGTCTAAATCTGTCTGGGGACGGTAGAAAGGAAAGTTGCTGTCATTCTGTGACTATTACAGTCTCTGGTGAAACAAACTGGTAATCTCAATCCAGCTGAGCAGCCAGGTGTCCATGTTGCAGTACCACCATGTGCTGGACACATGTACCTTCCATTCCTTTTGTGGACAGAAACATTACCAGCGTGGAGTTTCACTTCACTTTTCTCCTTCTTTTTCATCCTTGCTTCTCTTTTTGAATTGCACTACAATTCAGAATAGTTGATGAACTATGAGGTAGTTTTACAACGCGGCTGCTCTAGGTTGCTGGAGACAACCTGCTTATCCAAGAGCATTTAATAATCTGACTCCATTAATATTCTTAATGTAAGGGCCTTTTTTGGATTTATGGATCATGTGAAGCTGACTTCACCTGTCTTTGGAAATGTTTGGGAGTGAGAACAGATAGGGAGCCGCATGGACAGGCTTTGATGGAGTAGGACCAGAGTTTAAAAGATCTTTTTCCTGCCTCTCAAAGGTGGCTTCAGAAGTCCTCTTTCTCCTGTGAGTAAAGCCAGGAGAACATTACTAAGCTGAGCATTGGTGTCTAACCTTGTGGTGATAGCTAAAGTGGCAGAATACAAACACCTCCCACTTGTTCCTCTCTTCAAGGCAGGAAGGTTTCTGGTCTCCCTCTCCAGCACTTCCCTCAGTAGTGTGTGTTGTGTTTTTCTCCTTTGGCTTGACTCACAACCTTAATAGTCTGTAAGTTGGTTGTAGTGCCTGTGTCGAGAGTTGGTGAATGGAAAGAAGAGCATGTGTGTTTGAAATCAGGAGAACTGAAGAAAACGTGCCGACTTCCATTAAGAGTTTCTCCTGGAACGTGGTCAAATTGACATCTTATACTGTGTAACTTGGGTTGGTTTAGTTCATTTCATGTTGGTTTCACCTGTGGTGCCCTCAGTCCATGTGACAGCAATGAACTTGATGAAGGCATGTTGTTGGTAATTGCTTATTTTAATATTTTGCCACCCTATCAGGGATATAGCCCTTTTATCCTATATCCTCAGTCCTATTAGTTTAAAAGAGTATAGTTTGTGTGTGTGTATATATAAATGTTTGCCATGTTTTTTTTTTAACAACCATTGCAAAGCTGTTTAACACCTTTCTTATGCAAAGAGAAATATTTTGCATATTTAAGTGCGAAGTCACTGAATACCTACTAGCTGTAAAACTAAGTCTAATTTCTGTTTTTTAATGAGTCTTTCTGAAATGCTATTAATGCTTTTAACTTCAGACATTCCAGAAAATAATTTTACTTTTGTAGCAAAATATCTTTGAAAAGCGAGTTGTGGTTTTGATGTTGTGACTACCAGTGTCCTTCTTCCCAAAACATGTTATTTTGCTCTGATTTCCTTGGTGTTGGTGTGTCTGGTGGTTAGTTTGTTTGGGTGTTTTTAAATTCTTTTAATTCTTCTAGTTATGTACCTGACAGTTTTGGGGTCTCTTCTTTTTTTCTTTTGTTTTTTTTTTTTTCTTTTTTTTTTTTCCCCAGGAGCAGTTGGTCATCATGGTGACAACCTTGCAGAGAAGATACTTTCTGTGCTTCCCAAGCTGCCTGGCCACAAGACCGATGTGATGGTTAACATGGTGGAACTTACAGCACTACAGACTGCAGATGAAACTTGCAGTATTATAGCACCTGGCTGCTTAGCACAACCAAAGTAAACATTCTTTTTCTTTCTTTCGGGTTTTTTTTTTTTCCCAGATGTTGAATATGTTTGTTATCTTTTGGTGGAAAAAAAAAGGAACAGAGAACAAGTCTTTTCTTAAAAAAAAAAAGAAATACCAAGCTTACAGCAAAAACCCATCTGGTCCTAATTCTGGAATATAATCAGTTTGTGTGTGTGCATTAAGCGAGTGGCCCAGATAAGACTCCCAAAAGTGGGAGATTCTCAGGACCTTTTTAGATTTGGGTTGCTTAAATTGTTGGAGATTGCTCTAGTAGAAATCAGTACAAACTAAATGCCAAAAATTCTTCCTTGTGATGTTGCTTTTTTCTGCCCAAGTAACAGGTGATACAAGCAGGCAGGTCTTAAGTGCAGCTTTCTTTTCCCATAAGCCTCTTTAAAATTGCAGAGTAAGCTGCACTCTGTGTTCTTATTAGAGTACCTGTTAACTTTAAGTTTTATTCCTTTTCAAACACAAAACCTATGAAAGAAGGTAATTAGGCACAAATTTAGGTATACAGACAGCTTCATGAGTGCCTGGGTTTTGCTTAAACAAGGACAACCTAAACTTTGAACAATTGTATTTACTTGTGTATAATTTGCAGCTAAGACATTACTTGTGAAGTGCATCAGGTTTGATGTTTCATTTTCTAAATTTAATTGTTCAAACAGAAACTTTCCTTCAGCTTCTGTTACAATTCATAAAACAGAAAATACACCAGGTGCTGGTTTCACTCACAAAAATTTTGCTCAGCATTGATCTAGAAACTGATGCAGTGCAAAGGAGATTAAAAGTTCCTTCTCTTTCCCTGTATTAGAAAAGGGTTTCCAGGATGGGTTATCTAATATAGAGTCCATTCTTTTGTTTTGACTCCTTTGGATACTCACACCTGCATTCTACTCCCTCTTGCCCCCTGCAAAGATTTCACAGAAGACTTTTCACTCTTCCAGCATGTGGTCTTTATTTTCTGAGAGCTTCCAGATCCTTTGTCATCTTCCATCTCCCACATGTGCTGTAACCGGGTCCAGTTTCTAGGATTCACATTGCATAACTCTCTTCCTTAGGAGTTGGAGAGGAAACATTTCCTCATATAGGTGGACTCAAATGTGAGTTGGTGGTGGGGTGACTAACTGAAAAACTGGTTCTGGTTTTCTTTTCATTGGCTGCTTTCCAGCTGACCTCTGAAGTAGAAGTGAGATGTCCTTAAGATCTGTCTACGCAGCAAAATGAGGAGGTCATTGCCCATGGTAGACATGTTGTGGTTGCTGTTGTTTATGCTAACTTTGAGTAGCAAAAATAAAGAAAATATCTGGCAGCGTGGACTAGGGGAAAAAAAAATATTGCCCTAAGACTGTTAACCTGTGCTGCTACTCCATTATTCCTAACATTATTGAGGAACCTAAAGCTTGTGCTACTACGCCTTCACATGCAAAATTATTACTTCAGTCTTCTCTGTATTTACCCTTTTAGGAATAATCTGCAGAGTTCCATTGTATTCTAAAGTGTCTAACAGTATATAAACCGAGGTTTGTTTGCCTGTTTGGTAGCTCGTGGGAAGGTACCTCTATTAACAGTACAGTTAGACTTCATGTATTTTGCAAAGTCTCCTGTGGACGCGGGTGGTTAAAGAACAGCAGGATTTGGTTACAAGGTGTTCAGCTGCTACTCTGCAAGTGCAGTGAAATTGGATGACAGCAGCTGGTACCTGGTACCAGGGCAGTGGTGTCACGGAATCACAGAATGATATGGGGTTGGAAGGGACCTCTGGAGATCGTCTAGTCCAACCCCCTGGAAAGCAGGTCCACCCAGAGCAGGTTGCACAGGAACGTGTCCAGGTGGTTTTGAACGTCTCCAGAGACAAAGACTCCACCACCTCTCTGGGCAGCCTGTTCCAGTGCTCTGCCACCTTCCAAGTGAAGAAGTTCCTCCTCATGTTTAGATGGAACTTCTTACATTCAAGTTTGTGCCCATTTCCTTTTGTCTTCTCACTGGGCACCACTGAAAAAAGACTATCCCCTTGCTCTTGACACCCACCCTTTAAGTGTTATAGTTGTCGACCAGATCCGCCCTCAGCCTTCTCTTCTCCAGACTAAAAAGACCCAAGTCCCTCACCTTTCCTCATAAGAGGGATGCTCCAGGCCCCTAATCATCTTAGAAGTCCTCTGTTGTACCCTCTTCAGCAGTTTCTTGTCCTTCTTGAACTGGGGATCCCATAACTGGACACAGGACTCTAGATGGGGCCTCACCAGGGCAGAGTAAAGGGGCAGGATAACCTCCCTCAACCTGCTGTTCAGGATGCCATTGGCCTTCTTGGCCACGAGGGCACATTGCTGGCTTGTGGTTATCCAGTTGTCCACTAGGACTCCCAGGTCTTTTTCCTCAGAGCTGCTCTCCAGCAGGTCAGCCCCCAACCTGTACTGGTGCAGGGGCTTATTCCTCCCCAGGTGCAGCACCCTACACTTGCCCTTGTTGAATTTCATCAGGTTCCTCACTGCCCAACATTAAAATGCCTGTCTGTAACAGCTTCTTCAAAATACCCTCCCTCTGCAAAGTCATCTTATAGAATCTGATAAACTGAGAATTTTTAAGAACAGAATAGGAAAATAGTGATTTAAATAGTATTGATCTTGCCTTGGAGCAGAGCAAAGGGACTAGATGACCTCTCAAAATCTCTCCTGTGATAATTATTCACAACTGATGGGTTGCATGGCTGTGAATAGTCCCCAGACTCCAAAGAATGTGGCTCTGTGATACTCAACTCTGTTTTTCGCTTTTTCTCCAACCATGTAATGATTAGGAATAGATTCTAAGTTAAAATCAGCGTTTCTAAACAAGCTTATGGCAATTGCTGAAAAATACTAGAAACCATAACAATGTCTGAAGGGGTGGCTGAAGGTGGTAGCTTCCATTCTGGTCATCAGGACTGTGCTCTTAGTGTTGGATTATAAACATCAACATTATTCATCTTTGCTGGTGTGAAGTGGTTGGAAGTCCTTCTGAAGCACTGAAATGGATTTGAAGTTCCCACCAGTAAGTTTCCATGTCAGTTGTGTAAGAAACTCCATAGGAAGCTCTCAGTTCTTCATTGACCTGGTTATTGCCATTGGTAGCCGGCTCAGAAGTGTTTCTTGTAATTGAAAACTCAAGTCTTGATTTATATTTGTAAATGATGCATGGCAAGGCCTGTTCATCTGCTTGTAAATTTTCTGTTTGCCCTGGCGAGTGAAAGTGCCAGCACCTTTCCCAGAGACAGGACCAGTAACTTCAGTTACACCCAAGCGCTCTCCTACGTGAAATTCTGTGATCAGACTGTGGCGTTTGGCAGACTCACGTATTCAGAATATTTTTCACATGTTTTCATTATTCTCTCTCAAGTACTACTTGAGCATGCTGTGGTGGGGAGAGGGAGAGAGAGGTCTGCTCCTTCCACACAGCTTGCTATATTTAACTTTTCTTATGGAATGCCTCTCCAGCAGAAACATCTGGGCTCAGTTACAGAGTTAGCAAACAGAATTAATGAATAATTTATGTCTGGCGTGGTGAAATAAAGCAGGGTTCTTTCCTCAAACCTAAGGAAATAATGGGCTGCTTTAAAGATTTAGATGAAAATGTAAATGCCATGTGCTGCTTAAGTTACTGTATTTTGAAAATGCTCTCTTTGTAAAGAAGGGAATTTCTTTAAAAAAAACTAAAATCTGTTTTAGAATTCTTAATTTTATTAGTAGCCTCAAAAATCTTTCGGAGTAATTGTTTGCCCTGCTGTAGTCACTGACATGTTGCTGCTGCAGTGTGAATGTTAGTTGAATTATGTTCACTGGGATTTGTGTCTTATTTATTTTATTTTTATACACAGCTGGGTATATGTATAAAAAGACTGAAACAGTTTTTAGATGTAAAACAAAAGACAACCACTCTGGATCACAGCTGTTAGCTTTTTGATTAAACAATACGATAATCACTTTGCCCTTCCAAACAAATGATGCATAATGGAAGTGGAAATGGTAGTGAAAGCTTAATGTCAGAAGTGATTTTAAAAAAATAAAAAATTGATTGAGCTCTCTTTCTGGGTTTTGTATTTTGATAACCCACACAGCGGTTTTGGAGGAATTTCTAACAATTTCATCTTCTCTAGAAGTTGTCTGTGTGGATGACCATCAATCTCTCTGTGTTTTTTGAGCCATCCATCAGGTCCATTTAATAGCATTTTGGCCACTTTGTTTCTCAAAACACCAATTTTTGTGCTTTTAAGGCTGGTATTTTACCTCGTGGAAGCAGCCTGCTGCCAGGAATGGGTTTATCTTGATGGAGGTTTGTCTGGTCCTCTTTCCCACCTCTTGCAAGCCAGGAGCCGAGGTGCATGGAGGCCCCGTGGCTCTCTGGAGCCCCAAGTTGGGATTCAGGTGCCTGTGTCCTGGCCACAGGTCTGTGGGTGTGAGAACAAGAAGTAAAGAGCTATGTGATGCTGAACTGTGGGCAAATGAAGAAATGTGTGTGTTTGTTCCTTTTTCTTTTATTATTTTTTTTTAAAATCTTCTATTACCCAGAATTACTTTTGATGTGCTCCCATGTTTTGCTGAATAAACTGAATATTTAATTTGTTTATGCACTCTTCAAGAACTTGCTGAATAGAGATTTCTTGCCTGTTTTTCCACTCTTGCTTCCTTTTCTCCAGTCTTTGGATTTTGCAAGTGTCTTGGAATTCAATGTGGTGTTAATCTCAGGAAAAGACCAGATTTTTATTTAAAATATATGTGTTTTTAATGTAATATAAAAAGAAAAATAAATTGGGTTCTTTACAGCAGGCATTTTTCCATAAAGATGTAAAACTGTAACGTAACACACTTCACGTTTGAGCTGCTCCGCCTCAAGCAATTCCATGAGCAATAGAGCTGAGGTGTCTGGGTACTCCTTGACAAAGCAAATAGAGCTACTAAATCATCTGCATTTGCATCAGGGGAGGGGAAATAACAAGTTAAGAATGAGGTGATGTTGCTGATGGGTGTGATGCAGAGAACTCCGACATGCAGGCCACGTGTTTGAAATGTGGCAGTCGCAAAATCCTTCCGCAGGTCTCCGTGTGAGAGGTGGAAGGAGGAGGTGGAAGGAGGAGGTGGAAGGAGGAGGTGGAAGGAGGTGGTGAAAAATTAGAACGTTGCTGGATATGTAATAGTAAAATTTCAATGTCTCGTGTTAATGGCAGTTGAAAACGCATAGTTCTCCCAATCCTCCTTAGTTCTGAGCTTGTTAATTCCTATTTTGGACTGATTAGTGCTTTTATGTACAAGTGCTAAAAGTGTTACAGTTTGGACGGAGAAGAAAGCCCCGCTCCAGCTGTACCTTTGCTCTTGTGCGTGATGTGATGGTGCAGTGCTCTCCTGGTACTGGTGGGACTTGGACAACCCTGAGCGTGGAAGAAGACCATGAAGTGAGAGGACTTGTATTCCTGCCCTGTCTCTCCTGTCACCTTGCAGCATGATCTTGGGACAGGTCACTTAATTTCTTTCTATTCCTGTTTCCTCTCCTTGTCCCTGTCCAAGAAACTTGTTTTTTAAACCAGTAAAACAGGGAAATTCTCAGGACACAAGTTTGGAGCCCACAAGTGGCACAAGTGGCAGAAAATCTTTAAGGTCCTGGTCTCTGAGAGGCTACAAATAATGTTGCACACGATCAGGTGGGGAGTTGAGGTGTCTCCTTTAATCTTTAAACAATCCTGTGTATGATGTGGATCTAAAATGAAAGATTGTTTGTGCTGGTACGGCAAAGAAAAGAGCAGCACGAATTAAAACTGGAAAGGAGATTAAAGTCTCCTTTTAAGTTGGGTGATAGATGTTTTTGAATGCTTGATTCTATTTTCTTGATTTTTTTTTATTTCATTTTTTTAACTGAGGAACAAGCATCTGTAGGGTATCAGAGCGATATTTTTCTTAACACTGAATTAATTACAAACTAAGCTTTGGGGGAATGGGTCTTAGATCTTCGTGGCATTTTCAATTTTATTTTTTGACTATTTCCTTTATGCTAGCTGTAGATATTAATTTAAAAAGCCCCAACCTTTTCTCCTTGCAAAACCCAACTTCTTTGCGTGCGTGAGTTTATAAAAGCTTGTAATAAGAAGGTAATTTGGGACAGTGTTATTCTTGAATAGCTGGGAATTTATGGCATAAATTAGAGTAATTTTCCTTTCTGGAATGTTAATATTAAAGAGGAAACGTTAGTACTACAGTAAGAAAATCCAGATGACACTACTATATTGCTTCATATCCACCGAGAGCCTGGCGGAGGAGGAAGGGTCAACCAAAACAGTGAATGGCAAAGCTCTTTCGGACGGGGAGAGCCCTGCTCTAAACCCCTTTTTGGATCTGCTCTGATATATTGTCAGTGGTTGAGCAGCAGCAGGGGGGCTGCCGGGGCTCCCTGCCTGTGCTGGCTCCCTGCCTGTCCCTGCTTCTGGGGTGCTCCTCCAGCTTTTCTGCTGCTGGACGCTTCCCTCTGCTGGGAGCTGCTTGCTCCTGCTGTCCCAGGACTCTGCTGCAAGTGTCCTGCTGAGCTCTGCAGTTGTTTCCAACTGAAAATTAACCCACTCCAAGACAAGAAAAGCCCAACCAACCAAAAGAGAAATTCACCACCCATGTACAGCCTTTTCTGGACAAGGTGAGCAGCACTTTTTCAGAGAAAAGGAGGTCTTAACTTCAGGATTTATGAAAAGCAGGCATCGCATCACATTAAAGAAAAAACCCTGAAATTTTCCTTCACCAGTGACAGAAGAAATTACAGCCCAGCTCTGTGCTTCTAGGACTCATGCTGTGCTGCTGAGGTCCACTTTTAGGGAGGTGAATTGGGCTTTACAGGGTTTTTCTGTCGATTCCTGTTGCCTTTTCAGCAATCCAGCCAGGAGATGCTTCTCTAAGCAGTGGATCGGGCAGTAGGAATGTCTGAAACACAACATCCCTTGTCTCCACCATATCCCTGGACTGGCATCTTCTTGCTCACCACTTTATTTTACTCATATGGGCTCAGAGCACAGTCCTGAATCGAGGTCTATTCAGAGTTTCCTTATTGCTTGAAATTTCTCAAGGCATCTTCTTGTTGGGAATAACAGCCCCGGCTGCATCAGCTTCTGGGGTTTGTCAGTCAAGACAAGCTTTCCAGGAGGCTCTTTCTGCTCAGTTTCAAACCAGCCTGAATCAGATGAACATAATTGACTGTTGCCACAGGATAAGATGAATAAGCTGATAAGATTTATTATATCTTACAATAAATGTGTATATTTGCTGGGATCCTATCAACACAGGACCTCCTTGAAATGGAAAAAAGGAAGGGGTGGGGGGGGTGGCTTGAGGGTGGAAAATTCTGGGAAGAGGTCAAGACCTCCAGCTTGCCTGCACTTTGGAACATACAGCTGGCTGCTGCTCTGCAAAACCCCAGTTTGCTGCAGCAGTGGGTAGCAGAAGTAACTGGTGGAGGAATCACGTGGGGCTTCTTCATTCAGCCAGGTTCCTTCATAACAGGCAACAGAAAAAAACACGGCACCTATTATGTCAGGTCTCAGAAGCCTTAGAAATTGTCCTCTAGGTAAGAGGAAGCTTGAAGCTTATTTTCCTTGAGATAAAGAATGAATTGGGTTGAAAAGCTCTTGGCATCAGCTGGGTAGTTCTTCCTTATCTGTGCTGCTCAGCCCACATAAAGGACTTCTGGGGGCTGTGGGAAGCTAGAAGGCTCAAGACTTCATTCCTGAGACTCTGAGGATCTCTAACTGCACTGTTTGTTTGTGTTACCCAGGTTTAGTCATGAAAGTTTTCAGTCAGAATTCAGGTCTTTTCCTGGCCCCTCTATACTCACGTAGCCATCTTCAGACGGCGAGAATCGGGAGGTTCAGGATGCCGTTGCCTGTAGAATCTGCTGGCTGAAAAATGCCAAAACCCAGAATACTTCATGCTTTTTGAAGTCATATTTTTGTTTTTTTCTGGAGAAGGACTCCCTGTATTTATGTCATTGTCAATATATATTCTACCTGAGTACTGTCATTAAGTTCCAAGTGTCTGACTTTTTCCTTTGCCCATGGAAAGACACAATAAAGTTGAGTGTTACCTAGATGTTGTTCAACCACCAGCAGGTCTCTGAGTACTTGCATCTTCAGCTGGTTAGCTCAGCAAGGTAACTTAATGTCTGTGAGGAATTTCAGTGAGTACAATCCTTCAGCTAGTTTATCTTCTGTTTTCTTGTTAGCGTTACTCTCTGTTCTGCAGGTACATCCCTTGCAAGATGTAAAGAAGGACAAATCTCTTTCAGATTAACTATCAGGAAGAGTGACTACTGAGGCCTGCAGTCAGGACAGAATGGGAAGATCTCTGTGCTTCTTAGGGGTGGTGGTTTTTTTGGCTGTCTGCAGCATTTGTTTTAAAACTGACGTCCCTTTCTCGTTACCTTAATGCTCTTGTTGGCGAATTCTGTGAGTTTCTTTTTTTCCCCTGTGTAAGTTTGCAAACTGCTTTTGTCTTGGTGTGGCCGCAGTGCACGTTCCTGCAGATGTATTCAGAGTCCAACAGCAGCATAACGACTGTGTCTGTTTAAGTAGACTTTATGAATCTCCAAAGTCAGCTCCAAGCTTTCTCGTGTTATAGTACGAACTTCCAGTAACTGTTGCCTTGGCTGACGTGGTGAGATTTTTCTAAAACGAGCTCTGCTTGGCCAACTGCCTTCAAGTTTGCCTCCTGAATGACCTCAACAACGAGGTTTTAAAATGCAGTGATATGCACTGGCCTTATTACATACTGCGGAATTACTCGTTTGCTGTTCAACCATCGTGCCAGAACAGAGAGCCACTGAGCGATCTGGAGGGATGTTTTAATTTATCATTCTCATACTATAAAATAAGCCTGATGTATCTTACAACAGAGAAAAAAAGTGCCATAATAGACTAATGAGAAGAACAAATGGCAGCTGCTCCTTCGGATGATGAATTGGTGTTTGGGAAGGAAACAGTATTATCTGTTGGCAACAGGTTTGGTTGTAAGTTTTGACTATGTGATTGGGATTCTTTCATGCTTCCAAACTTAATAGGAAACAGAAATCAAAGCTTACACAGACTAAAATCTATGTGAAGTAAGCTATTTACCTGGCAGAGCTTAAAGATGCTTTTATACTTGGAATAGCAAAAAGAGTCTGTGCACGGAGAAGCACTTTATTGGTTGTTTTTAGGGAAATACTTGCACAACTATTGGTTTTAATTTTTTATAGCTGATCCAAAAATCCAGCCTCCTCTTCTGTTATTTAGCATGGCTAAGTAATACTTAACATGGCTTCTGTTATTTAGATGGCAGGTCTTTGGATTCTAATTCATAACGCCTAGCTACAGTGCTTACCTCTCTTTGGGCACCTTTTTTCCCTGAAGTGTAGCAAAGTGATGCTGAAAGGGGTTTTGCTACTTTATCGGTGCTCACAGTTTCAAAAGTCATCGTGAAGATTGACCAAACCAAGCTAGTTTTTATGTTGTGACACGCAGCAGCCCAGACATAGTCCTTCTGCAGGCTCTGGATGACTCTGCTACACCAAGTGCCACTTAATTTTCATAGATTGTGAATGTGTTTTCTAAAATGATCTTCAGCTGGGAAAGATTCCTGTTCACTGTGGGAGAGAAAAGTTTTATGACCTTACCTAAATCTCTCCACGACTCTACTACTACTTTAAATAAGCAACCAGAAAAAGAAATCCACGTTGAGCCATTTTCAATTACTGGAAACAGCCACAGAACACGCGCTGAATGCGAACGCTTCATGTGGATACTTGAGCTGCAGTTACCCCTTAGAAAAAGGAAATTAATCTCGACAGAAAAAGCTGCAGTTCTTATTAATGACAGGGGAATATATCATGCCTTCAAACACTCTTTGCACAGGTTGGAAAATACCACCAGTGGCACGCTCGGTTCGATGGTAAGGAGGGAATGTGGAGGAGGAGGGGAATCAAGACAGCACCCAACATGTTTCTTATGCAAGCCCTTTTTAGGGAAGAGGACACAGTGTTAATACTGAATGACTACAAAAAGCTACCAAAAATCCAGAGATTTTGGATTAGGACAAAATTCTGCTCTCCTTACTCATCCAATGGTAGGCAGAAATGCATCAGGGAGGGGCTGTGAGAAGATATCCAGAGCACAGGGTAAATATACGCAATGTAGACAGAAGTCCTTATCTCTATGACAGATCGACCAGAGTATGGAAATGGTTGTAAAAATAAAAGCCTGAGACTTTCATTCTTCCTGAATAGCTGCCATTTCAGTTTTGAAGGCTGGAATTGGCCATATTCGGGTTGCATGAGATCTGAAGAAGCTGGGGCTCTAGATTTGCATTGAAACTATGACGAGTATGCTACTTTGAAGTAAGAGAGGGGAATAAAGAAGGTATGCAGGGCAGAGCCCTCAAGTTGATCTAAGCTTTCACCAACGTGCTGGCAGAGAATCTGGCCCTGCATGTTCAAACACCACGTCGTTAAGATGTAAGGTCTGCTTCAAATTATTTTTCTTACTATTTATTTTGGGACTCCAAGTCTCCATTTGAATTCTTGTTCTCAACTCATAAAGAGTATCTTTGGCTGTTTTAACTAGTCTATGCCATAAGACTTCGTAAGCAATGATTTTTCTGGTAACAGTCGCTTATGGAAAGGATTGTCTTTCCTTCTGTGATGAAGACATATTCCTGTACGTTAAGCCCTCAAAATGGCCTAGTCAAGAGGTTGCATCAGTTAGTCAAGGCTTTAGGCCAGCAAATGAGGGAGGGAGGTCAAAGGAGACTACCAAAAGTGGCCTTGTAAATCAAAAACATCAAGGAGAGGGAATTCCTGGCATTCCATGGTATCTGGGTTTATTTTCTTACATTTCTCTAATAAGAAAAACACACTTCAGATGTGTTCTTGGTAAATGTTTGCACTTGTCTCATCTATCTCTGCTGCCAAATGTGACCCAAAATATATTGGTTTTACATGCCTTGAGGACATCTATTGGATAACTAACCACTGCATCTGTAAAAGTGGACTTGGCACTCCAGTGCAATCCCTGAATGTAGATTCAATTGTCAGCACCTCATTACTAACTGTTCTTTCACTGGAATCATTTTTATTAAAATAACCTTATGCAATAGCTTTAAAACACAGAACAGAATGCTCTAAAGTAACCTATTATGTTACATGTAGTATTCCCAAGTAATACATATGTTGTAAGGATCAGACTTTATTTTTAGCGTAATTCATTTGCTTTGTCCAAAAACTAAATTAAAATCCCTGACAAGTAACTCTTTAATATACACGTTTTAAAGAGCTGCTTGGCAAGAATTGAGATATACCTTGTAGTGTGCAAAATCCTACTCAGAAGCTTTCAATTAACTTGATTCATACAGTAACAGGGTCTGGCATGCTGCGTAAGCCGTCCTGCAGCTTGTAGGAATGAAACTTTTTACAGAACCGTTTCGCTGGGCTAAAAAGCAGCCAGTTGAAACTCAGGCAGGGCTAAGTGATGGTTATGAATAATAGAAAGTTTTAAGAAATTGCTTGCATGCACTTTTTTTTTTTTTTTTTTCTCCCTTTGCCCCTGCAGAGTTTGGCCACTGTTAGAGCAGCAAGAGGAGTGACTTTTGGGATAATACCGAAATGATTAAGTGACCAAGAGGGCTGAGGCGTATCTGGGAAGCCTTTCAGCATCAAGCCTTCCCTTTACTTTGTAAAGTACTGTATATCCACATCTGCTAATTGGAAAACAGGGTGGATTAGATCACAATAAGCAATTCTACGTCCAAGAGGAAGAATTTAACTTTTCAATGTTTTTTTTTTTTTTTTCCAGTGATTTCTTTTGTCTTGAAGGAAGCAAAGTGGCTTCAGCCAGTTCATATCTGGATGGTCAATTTTGTTTCTGGCAGTCCTCGGCTGTTTGTTTGGATCAGCCTGCCTTTAATTGTTGCTCTGGGGTCTAGCAATCAGGTGCCGCTTCTGTTTTAGAATGATGATGGACAGCTGGAATAACCTCTTCTTTTTTAAAAAATAAAACCCCAACACCTCTACTTGCCAATGGCTTCATGTGCTATTACAGGCTACGCATTTTACCCTTCTGCAGGAGCCCTTTTAAGAAATCTTTGAAGACTTCCAAAGAATATATCACTGTGGGGTTGGGGTGTGGGGGTGGTGTGTTAGGAGAAGAGAAGGAAGAAGCACTGCTACACCTGGTCCCATGCTGAGTCAATACAAATGAGCTTAGTCTCAAATACCTGGCAAGAAGTGACAACACTAAACTATTTGGAATTGAAACTTGGTTTTGCAAGTCCGAGTATGATGCATAGCTGTCCGCTGAGTTGCCCTAGTGCCACCGTAATTAAGAGCTCTGTCAGTACTACTGTTTGCATGATTTTTAGGGTAGTTAAATGTTCTGTGACCAGTAATAAAGGCTGCTCTGCAGAGATGGCTGGTGTGAAGCTATTGCAGAAGGGAGGGAACCCTATCAGATGGTTAATGGATTAAAATAATAACAGTATGTATTACATATTGTTAAAGAACATAATGGAAAAAAGAAACAGATAGGGGTTAGAGGAAGGATAGACTTCAAATGTCCTGAGGTGTGCTGACCACATCTTGGAGCTAGGACTCTGCCCAGTTGATAGTTAATCTGCTTTTCTCTTTGCACAGAACATGTTCACAATCGTGTCTGCGTACAAGACGGAGCTTAGTGGGATTTAATACTTCAAGCATTAGTAAGACCTAAACATCATTCAGCCTCTGTCAGATGCATTCTGAGATGCATCTTGCTGGCTCTCCTCTCTCTCTCTCAGTAATCTGCCAGCTCCCTCTGTTTAGAGTGTCAGCAGAACGGGTTAGAATGATCAAACCTTGTGTTTGGTAGTATGCTTGCTGGAGATCAAAAAGAAGAATCCTTAAAAAGATTAATAAAAATCCCTGTTTCATTGGTACAGTCCGCTTTCAGTAAAGTTTTTGAGATAATCCAAGTTATGAAAGAGACACACTGAAATTCATATATTTTAAGACAACCAGGGGCATTTGGTTCCAGGATAATAATCTTGCAAGATTATAGACTTCAGAGGTTCTTGAAGTTGATAAGTAACTGTCATAAAAGGACTTTGGGCTAAGGAAGGTGATGATCTGTTTCTTGTTGGTGCGATTGCCAGGCATGGCTTCTGTTTCAGGGCTGTTCACATGACTGATGCTTCCCTTTCACTCATGCTTCTGCAGGGGTTCCTTCTCCTACACCCTTTACTTTCCCCAACGTGCCGTTGTTTCCTCGAGGCTTGCCTCAGGGTAACATCTTCCAGCATTAGCATTACGACAAGAAAACATATTGCAGTTTGCACAGTAGTCACATAATGGTGTGAGACGTCACTGGCAGTCTGTTTTGTAGAATGTGGATAGAGCTGGCTTCAGAAATACATTTAGGGAGAGGCTGGTCCTTTGCCAGCCATTTCATGTTCGTGCTGTTCCAGTAGCTCAGCAGGAGCAGCCTTACTTGTTTATAGGAGCTCTCTTCCCGACAAAACATTTGATAGCTGTGGAAGAAATTATCTTGTAGCAGTGTCACCCACATATGAAATTGGAAAGTTAAGTCTGTTTGCTTACATGACTCCCAGTACGTGTGTGTTCCCGTTTTATTGTGAAGTATCAAGCTCGAAGGGACCTCAAGGATCATCTGGGCCAAACTTTCTTGGCAAAAGCACGATGTAGACAAGATGGCCCAACACCCTGTCCAGCTGAATCTTAAAAGTGTCACATGCTGGGGAACCTACCACTTCCCTGGGGAGATTATTCCAGTGGCTGGTTGTTCTTATTGTGAAAAATTTTCCTCTTGTGTCCAATTGGAATCTCCCCGGGAGTAACTTGTACCCATCACCCCTCGTCTTTTCCATGTGACTCCTTGTAAAAAAGAGAGTCTCCATCTTCTTTGTAGCCATCCTTTAAATACTGGAATGTGGTGATAAGGTCTCCCTTAAGTTGCCTCTTCTCAAGCCTGAGAAAATATAAATTAAAATTTTCCAAAATGAATGGGAGCTTTGGTGTTCTGGTCAGTAATTCAATTCAATTCAAAGTTCTAATTATTTTGTAATTTGCAGACAATCAGGAGTTACGGAATTAAGCACTAGGTCTCCTTTTCACAGGGTGGTTTGGAGAAGATGAAGAATCCTGATTTAAGTGGTTTATCCCTGCAATATCAGCCTTTTCTGCTTGCTCAGTTTATTTTACAGATTTTTACGTGCAGCACTCAGATGTCACAGCACATGTAGGAGACAATTTATATATATATATTTTTTCCCCCTGATGTCACATGGTTTATCTGCACACACAGCTTTTTCAGCGTTGGCCTGGGTCATCTGCAGAAGGATGACTGTGAGAGGTAAGTTAGTCCAAGAGTTGCAGAGGTTTTGCCTGATGTTTGGTCCACAAGAAGCCCCCCTCTTGGTCTTGAGACCCGTTGTATTGGTAAGGCTTTCGTGTGTTCTCGGGGCTGCTGGTCCCAAGCTTATATGTACACATAATACATAACACATCACTGCTGTAGGTTAACAACAATGTGGACTTGGGTTGGGGGGTTTATGTTGCTTGTGGCAGTGGTAAGATACTGGTACAATATTACAGTGTTGGGGGTATATTTTCATTCCACCCATGGACTGAAGGTTTGATTAATATTTTTCTACTTGCTTTGTTCTGATTTGCGTAGCATTTTCTAGAAAGCCACAGGTGGTAAATTTTGAAATTGCTCTATAAAAGAATTAATAATCATTCTGTAAATTCTGCAGATGGCAAATTCTGGCTCATATGGAGTTTATCTTCTTTTCTCTCCTGTTACTTAGAAAGAAGAAAAGAAAGCGCAGTTTAAGGAAACTGCCTTGATGTTTCACAGCATATAATCCAGTTGAATATTCCATATTATATTGTTTCCTTATGTTTCACATTTGGTTGACCTGGAAGTTTACAGGTTCAAGTGGATATTAATGATCCTGGGAATAGCTAAAATAAACAGATCACAAGGGTGATGAGAACCCATAGCTCCCCAAACTATTCATTGGACTGTGCAGTTTTGGTTTTAGCACAGGGAGATGCTATACTGGCTGTCTATAAGCAGATGAAACACTGTAGAAATGATTATTCAGTGTAACCAGATCAGTTCAAATATGTATATATAGTAAATTCTATTGCAAAAAGAAGCTCTGAATGTTTTCTAGGAAGTTTTCCACTAAGCAACTGCTCTAATATTAAGCTAGTACAGAAGTTGTGTATTACTTGTCTATGTAAATGGAATAGAATAAGAGGATTTATAAGTCAATTTTCTTCTCAGATACACACTATGTGTGTGCGCGTGGTTGTGCTGACTTTTGTTCTGGTAAAATCCAGTCCACAGATTACTTTTCTGAATTATTTTGCTATTTCTGTTTAATGAGCACCGGTGTCATTGGTTTACACTGTTCCTCTTTGATACTGGGAGCAGCAGCGAGTGGAGTCGCTTTGCTTTTTAATACCATCATTCCGTGCGCAGCTGCGTTGTCTCACATCTGTGGTCACTAGCAAGTTCTGGCTCCTGGGTGCTGAATTAGACATTAAACATTTTGGCTTTCTGAAGCCGAAAAAACTTCTTAACTTCTTGTATGTGCATCATAGCATACATGTAGGTGTGCGTGTATGTGTGTATATATATATATGTATATAGGTCTATATTTAGACCAACATGAAACAAGACTGTGGTTAAGATGCCTGTCCTTATGAGTTTAGATGATGCTTGGCTTGAGGAAATGTTTGATAAAACTTTAGACGGTGGGTTTGGCAAGGGACGAACCTGCCTCATATGGTGGTTGACCACAGCCATCAGGCCTGTGTACATGTTCTACTTTGTAAGCGTGGCCATCTGTAAAGTAGATCTATGAATGAGCTGGAAAAGTAAAGTTCCTCTTTTATATTTTTATTGAAAAAATAAAAGCGGAAAAGAAAAACCCAGGGCAAAACATAGAATACTGTGTTACCATTCACTTTTTTGGGGGGGAATTTTCCCCCTCTTTTTAATCCATGAGAACTGAATCCTTGCCAACCTTTTAATAATTAATTCTTAAATTTTATTGTAATTCAGTTCACCTGTGGAACCAAAAATAGGTCAGATTTTAAGAGTCTGATTTACTGTCCGTTATCAGTGAAGGGGGGGGGAGAGGAATTCAGCACCAAGCAAAGAGCTATAGGTAAACAGAGCGGTTGTGGGGCAGTTTGGGGTTGCCGTGTTGGTTGTGTTTATAAGAACCTCCTGAATTGTTTGTTTTTAAGTTCTCCCATGCTCCGCTGATAACAGGGAGCATTTTTCTTCCTGGTTTGGCATATAGTGGTCATGGTTTTATTGGGACACAATAGTTCATATGAAACATAGCGGTTTTGCAACTTAAAATTATGACGTTGTTTTAAAAGCTGGTTTGAGATAATTCTTTCACAATTCTTGTCTGTCTGAAATGACCTTGTGATTTTGTGTATTCTCAGCATTTTTTAGACTTTTGCTATTATGTCCATGAAAATCCTTTCCCATATTTCACATGCTTCTTTGTCAGACGAAGCAAAACTTACCCTCTCGTGATGCTCAGTAACAAATTCAAAGAACACTTTCCTATTCCTGTTGGTCTTAGTCATTGGTCGTGTCTGGTGAAGCGTATTTTCTCTTCTCCTAGTGCTAATTAACAGCCTGGTTTACCATCCTGCATCTGAAAACAACCGCAGAATTTAAGTTAACTTGACCAGGTGTACAGCATCACCCTGAAGTGTCGGTATCAGTAGGCGGGCTTTTATGAAGCTAAATAAATAAATGAATATGATAACTTCCATATAATAACTGCCCCTCTTCTTACTGCTGTGTTTGAACCAACTTTTCCCTGGCCAACTAGAAAACATACCCTTCCTTTGTGAGACACAGCTTTCAAAGAGTAACCCTTGTGCTCTGCCCATTTGTTTTAAGGCGCCATGGCGTCAGCTGTGTGCGAAACCAGTAACAGGGGGGGAAAGCTGGGCTGTATCCAGTGGAGCTGCCTGGCCTAGGCAAAGCACGTTCTCTGCTTCCCAGTTTGGTTTGCAAATGATCCAGTGTGCTGGGACAGTGTTGCTGGCACAGGCAGATCCATGCTAAGGTGAAAACAGGGGAGGGGAGGCAAAATATTAGGGAATTTTTGACTTCTAGTGGTTAACTGTGTCTTCTTATAAACAAGTTTACTGTATTAGTCCGTTTAATGCCATAATTTCTTGGTATGTGTACCTGTATGTTGAAAAACATACAGTGAGCTGACCAATAAAATGGTAAAAATGTATTACTTCTGCCACTTACAAATATTTCAGTTAGTCTGGAGGAGAATCTATTGTAAAACTTTGTGGCTGATCATCAGCTCCCATTTTTGCTCATAGGCTTTAAGTTTGCTGGCTGCAAACCGATTTGCAAGACCTCGAATATTATCTCAGAACTGCTTTTAAAATGCCTGGCAGCTTCTGTTTTATCTGTCTGCTGTTTAAAATTAAGTGTTTTAAAATATAAGGGTGGCAAAAGGCTGTTAAAGAAGCTAGTCTATTTTTAATATTTTTTTCTCTGTATCATTAGAATGAGATTTTTTTTTATTAAAAATTTAAGCTGCTTGTGTCTTGTAGGAAAGTAATCTTAATTGTATGATTTGATAATGAAGTTTGGTAACACCTAACAAATAATAATAGGACTATTTTAACAGTACAGAAACTGTTATATACTAGGAAATATTCCTAGTTTGGGCATAGTAAATACTGAAATATTTGACACAGGAAAAGCCTATCGTTTTCTTTTTGGGAAAGTTAAATAGTTTAGAGAACTAACAAATAAAAAATTCTCTTATGTAACCCTTCCTATTGTAGGACTTGGTTTATTTTTTGCTCAAATATCTCTTGAAATATCTTCTGAACTTTGCAGTGCATTTCAGCTGACAGATGAATTTCTCATGGCTTCTTCCATTGATTTTTGGTGGATTATTACTTTAAAATTGCTGTTTGTGGTGTAGAAAAACACAAATGTCAGAACCTTGTGCGTTGTTGAGGCAGAAAAAGTTGGTGTTTTAACAGCACTCCCTGTGACCCTTAGTGAATCAATTGTTTTATCAATCAAATTATGCTAGTATGAGTTAATTAATTAACTTGATCTTGATGTGACGCAGCCTTCCTGGAGTATAGGCAGAGAGGAGGGAGAGGAAAGAAGGGTCTGTATAAACACCACATGCAAAGGCTGAAGCTATCAGCCTGCCATTAGCCCTTTATCTAGGAGGCTCTTGGCATATAAATCAAACAATAACCTCTCTGTTTTGACTCGGTGCCAAAGTACACAGCCACGGTTGAGTCTAGAGCAGATTACACCCACCGAGTGGCTTGAGGGCTTGGAGTGAAACTGGGAAATAACCGTTAAATTATTCAGGGACACATTTATGTTCTTTAATGTTGGCTGTAAGATTTCTTTTTTTTTTTTTTTTCCCTTTTGTTTTTTTGGTACCGTTTGCATGTTCTAATCGTAAAACCCAATCCACAGAGGGCATTTTAACACACATCTAAGAGAGGATGTGAGAATAATGTTCTAATCTGAATGGCTGTGAAGAGCTTGCTTTTTAAAGTTTTATGTGTTTTGCCACGTTGCCATATTTTTACCAATCTATGGTGAGGGTGGTAATATCCGATGCTCCTTCTGTGGTTTTCTCTAAACACAATGCCAAGATGGCATTAGCTTTCTGTTTACCTTTTTTTTTTTTTTTCCCCTAAGGTTAGGATGGATTGGAAAATAGTTCAAGTTCCTACTGTCTATGAGGAGCATTTAATTAGGCTGAGCAGATTTGCCAACTGTATAAAATGTCCAACAGCAGAATTACAGTCTGCTGCTGAGAGGTGTTTTAAAGCTAAAGAAACTTGTCGTTTTACTCTCTTAAAAATGAAAAGTGTTGGTCCCTTCTGGGGATGTGAAAGTTACATTTATGTGAAAAGAAACATTTGGGGGTTTTTTTGTATTTTTCTTTGAAGAAAAGTGTTGCTGTATCTCCAGTTGAGGGCACGTTGGCCAGCCTGTTTGAGCGCATGTGCTCAGGACACGCACAGTTACACTGCACTGCTGGAGAATGGAGTCCTGGGGAGACAGATAACTGTTTCTATATGGCAAATTTTTTGATAAGTTCTATTAGAGCTGTTAGGTCACTTTCAGAAGATTGAAATGAAGAGCAACTTCTTCCTCCGATCCCAGCTGAGTCTGGGCAGTGCAGTGGTGTGGACGTCATGGCATTCCCTGCAGCATCCCTAAAGCATCCCTGTGGCATCCCCATGGCATGGAGCAGGGGCTGTTCAAGGGGAGGCTTTTCCCATGTCACTGTTGCCTCTTTCAAGTGGGATAGGGTGCAGCTGGGGACTTGGTTGTGTCCCCCCAGCCTCTGCCAAGTTGTCGGGCTGGCTTGTGTCTCCAGGAATGCGCGGTATATCCGGAGCAACCTCCACTCTCTCCCAAACAGCTGGGGAATTGGAGGAGGGAGGATGTCTCTCCATACATGACCCCTCGCTCCAGACTCATAGCCAAATCATTGCATCTTATCAGAGGTTTGTGCTTCTCTCTGGTTTATTGGTATTCGAATGATCATTGCCAGCAAGGGATTTGTCCTTCATGGTAACGATCTTCAAACTGCCCTGGTGCTGTGAACTTAGTGTGGATGTTGTGTCTTCTTTAAATGAATGTGAAGTATTGAAAAGGATAGGTTGGCAGCATACTTAGTCACTCAGTTTTGGGCAGCTTTGTGGTATTAATAAAGCTCTAATTTAATCTTTACTGAATTCTTCCTCCCTCTCTTCCTCTTGTGAAAATATACAGGCAAAGCTGAGCTGTAAACCTATACAGACATAAGGTGAAAGTTTTGCTGATACAATGACCACAGGATCTGTCTCATATTGAGACTATCACAATTTCCCTTCTTTTTGGGTTTTGGTTTTTTTTTTTTTTGTCTGCAAAAGTAAAATATGACTATTTTGTTATGCTGCAGTGGTGTCATTTCAGCTGGTTAATTTTTGAAGCCCACTAACTGTTGTTTCCTGTCGCTTATTCAGAGTCTGTGTCAGCAAATTTCTCTTTGAAATCCCGTGTCTTTTGCCAGGTATAGAAATAACCACATTTTCTTATTCTTTCTTTGACATCTTGCTTGGATGATATCCTCCACCTAGTTACTTGCTGTTTCTGCTGTAGGCAGCGCTTTCACCAGGCCTCAGGCAGTTTAAAACCAAAACCAAAGCTGTACAAAGTCATCTTTTTCATTCTTGATTTGAGCTACAAGAGATGTGGGAAGGAAACTGGATGTAGAGGCTGAATTCTCAATTTGCCCTTTGAAAAGGTTATGGAAGAGACTCTTAACCTGTTTTTCAGTAAGCCTGGGGACAGGGCAAGGGTTGCATGTAACTGGAAGAAAAAGGTTGTTATACTAGTGTTTTATAAGCAGCAAACAGGATGACCAGAATTTGTCCTGTTAGGCAAAGTAGTCCAGACAAAGATCCAGTAATAGATAATGTACATCTTAATTTTATCCTCCTTGACTTGAAATTAGATCATATTAGAGCAGTTTGCAATAGCATGCCAAAGACTACAGGTGTGGCTGATTATTTTGGTGAATGTGGTACGAGAGTGTTTGGCTTTTTTTTATTTGGTTAATTATACATGCTGATTGAAGAAATACATTGCCAAACTAATACTACAGATGCTAAAGGGGTTAAGAAATGGGGAGCACCTAGTCATTGAGTGGACGTGTTTTCTTATAGGGGCTTACTGCTTCTTGACCTTTTACCTTTGCATTAATGAGCTGGAAGACCACATTTTAATAATTTATCAGTAACAAACAGGACCTAGAGCAGTAAGGGAAGTAAATATCTTCCTGTACTCGTGGTGTGAAGCAAGAGGCACATCATTTCAGGCAAGTCTAAAATAGTGGTGTTGTTCACTGGACCCTGCAGGGTACTAAGTGTCCCCAAGTCTCTGTCTTTTCCTTTAGGTTTGCATCTGCTCTAAGAGTTTGTTCTCCATTGTCTGGCACTTGATTTCCCCTACTTCCAGAGTGCTACTTCCAACTTGCTAATAGCACGTCCCAGTGCCACCAGCCTCCCCTGGTCTGTTCAAAACGAGTAGCTTTGAGACTACACCTACAGATGAAGACAGATGGGGACACTTTTTCTGTCACATAACCTTGGCGGTATTGTCCTTGCAGGACTGGGCCAGACCAGATCAAGAGAATAAGTTGCAATTATTTTAATAGATGCAAGATTAGACCATTGATGGTCAACCTGTAAATGTCTAGATTGAACAAATTAGCTCAGGGATCTGATCTGTGTTTAAAAATCACCAACTTTTTCCTACCTGACTCAATGCATAAGCCCACACAGAACGTTTTGGCACAGCTGAAAGGGATACCATGGGAATGAGAACCAGTTCCCAAAGAGCTGCTTTACAAACTCCACCCTTACTTTACTTAAGGCTTTGGCTTTTTCACCCTGGCATCTTGCTACCAGTGAACAGCAGATTTCCTTAAATGGTTTTCCTTTGGGTATCGTACATTTGGAAGGCAGCTAGTTACCCACTTCACGGCTAACTTGTTCTATTCTTGATTTTTCTTTTTCTTTTTCCATCTCTCCTATTTTTAATTAAAGAAAGAATGCATCTGGAGGCTGCAAATCAGAGCTGCTTTGAACCACCTGCAGCTGTCTTTGGTCAGTAGAGAACATGCCAGGCTTTCTGACCTGCTTATCTGGCTTATTCTGCACCTGTTTCCTGGCACCATTGGCAGCTGATGTCTCATTTTAGAATTTAGGATTATGGTCTGATGATTTGGTCCTTTTCCCTCTCTATGTCTTCATGATTCAGCTTTGAAAACTAGCATGCAAATACCAGAAGTAGGGAAGTCACATCTTTTTAGGTGTCTAGATTTCTTCCTCTTCCTTTATAACCTTTTTTGTTGTTTTAAAGTCCAAATGATAAGCAGTTAAATTTTAATTAGCTATGGAACAGAGAAAGGCTCATTAAAAGAAGATAAGATTTATGTATGAGGGGAGGGGAGAAATTTTCCATTATCAGATGTTTGTCAAAAACCTTGCTTTATGTAGCTTGAATGGTATAGCTGTGTCTGACAGGGCTTTTCAAAGACTTCAAGTTTATCTCTGGACATAAGGTAATGTTTTTGTGTAATAAACTTCTAACTTGTCTAGCAGGTAACTGCTACACTTGTTTTCATTATATTCTGTTTTCTGAGACTGATGATTGATTAGGTACCATGACCATAATGACAGGTATCAAAACCTGTGAGTGAAACTCTAAGCCTGTTGGTGGAACTGGTTAATGGCAGAAGCCCCTGAATTTTAGTTCTCTCTTCTCTTTGTCAGGCTTGCTGTGCCCCCCAAAACACTTTGCAATAGAGGTGCACAGCAGTGTGTACTGTGATATTTACCTATTATTGTGGCATTTATTTTCATGGTTGGTTTAGCATTCCTGATCAGTGTTGTCGTGGAACTCCAAAGCATTTATTGTTTTTTTTTCCTTAAGCACAACAACATGATTTAGATAATATATTTAAAGGGTTTATAATGCATAAAAGATTTTTTTTAAAAAAAGTCTACATAATTTCAGAAAACTACTTTCAGCATGCAGCGGTTCACTAGATAACTTGTAAAATCAATAAATAATCCCTGGGAAGTCAAAGATTGCAAGAGGAAGGAGAAATTTGGATTGGGGTACTGGATCCCATACAAATCACTGATTACAGCACCGGTGTCATCGGATTTGGGACATTTGGATCACAGCAGAGGAACTGCAGATGGGAAAAAGAGGAGGGGAAGGGCACCACGACAAGAGCTGGAAGGCAGTCGCAGACAAATGTCTCACCAAAAGGAGAAGATAAGATAATACTGTTTCCGAGTGTTAGAAATCTCTAAAAGGAAAAAGTTGTGCTGACGTTTCGGATGAGGCAAGAGGCAGCCGCCTGACCCATTCCCAGCAGCCGCTCCTGTCTTGCCATTGAGGAAGCTAAAGAAGGGGCAGTCGTTCAAAGCATCAGCCCTTCTCTGAAGGTGTAATAGGAGGGGAGCAGGAAAAGTGTTTTCAGCAGAAAACAGGCACGTATTTCTGTGGCTCTTTTCCCCTCTTATATTTCCAAACAAAAAATGACTGAACACAGGAACTGTTGCTTTCTGTGGATTGACCCAGTCAGTTGGCTATGAACGTGAGCTATGAATATATATTGAGCTCATCCTGTTACATATTGTTCTAGTGGTTTAGGTGTCATATATAGGTATTCTGCAAAGCAGTGGGAAGAAAAATCTACAGAAACTCGGGAGATCCAAGCCTACGGGAGTGTGGTTTGACCTCCATCTGATTTTAGGCTGCGCCACAGTTGTTTTGCTTTTTGCTATTTTTGGTGTGCTAAAGCAACCCTCTGGGATCATGCAAACTTAGGTCCTTGGGATTAAAGAAAATGTACTGTGTCTAAAGGAGGAAGAAGGAGTTTACAAAGTAAAAAGCAAACCTCCCTCACTGCCGTTTTGTTTTAAGGCATAAGTATGACTCATTCTTACTTTTTTTTTTCTTATATAAGTTTAAAATAACTAGTCCGCTTTTTCAGGGGTTTTATTATTTAAACTAGTAGCAGGTACAAGTACCAGCTGAAACAGAGACTGGTAGTAGTAATTACACAAGTGTAGTGTAGGTTGCTTTCAAAGACATTGCAGTCTAAATTGATGGGACTGATCAACATGAAGTGTGGAAGGGGAGAGCAGCAAGGACCACGGGTAGAAAAATGGTGCATTGTAAGGTCTATAGATGCTTTGGGGATGAATTTTCCACACTTAACTATTTGCTAAATATCTTTATGAAGTGTAAGACTGAGAAAGATGATACTACAAAAAACCTGTGCAAAACGTTGGGAGACTTTTATTTTAGCTTCCTTATGTTGTTTGTTTTCCTGTGTTTTAAACTCTTAGCTGCTGGTGTCTGTGTTTATGAAAGCGTCTCTGCTTATACTTAGAGAGATGAAGAGAATTGGGAAAATGAGAGTGGGTTAAAATCTTAGAAAACAAAAGCTTGAGTCTTCTTCCAAAGAGGGGGAAAAAAACCCCGAAACAGTATTTTTAAAACTAGCTTCCTGCTAGTTTAGGCCTGGTTCCTGATCTCTAGAGTTTTATTTGGAGCTGCGTGTTTTTAGGGAGGGATTATTTAATGGGCAATGTGGTGGCCTCTCCCAAGCCAAACCTCAGTTGCCTTTCTAAGTGACAGCGAGACATTCCCTGTGAACAGCATGTGGATGGGGTCAACAGGCTGCGTTTGAAAGTGACACTGGATGGGTAGGACTGAATCATGACAGTTGGATAAATAGTCTGTGAAAACAGCATATCCAGGGATCTGTTCCTGAAGGAAGATTGTGTTGAAGCATCTAGTTGTTCTGGAAAGCTCTTTTTTTTTTATTTCTTGCACTTTCATACGTTATAAATCGCCCTGCTTTTTCTTGTGAGGAGTCCCCTTGGAGCTGCTGCCCTTGAACAGCACGCAGCGTCAGAGCTCAGATCGTGCTTGGCGATGGAGAAGAGGGAGCTGCTTTGGGATGATGCTGCCTCCTGCTTCCTCCGTCACGAGGAATGTCAAGTTGTACTGTGTGAAAGAGAAATGGAAAGACTGTGTTGGGTCGTCTGATTTTTCCTTTCTCAAAGCATGGCGATAGGATGAAATTTGCTTTTATTAATTTGTGGCTTGTTCAGGAAGAAGGGTAACTCCACCTTCTTCCCACGGTCCTTCTGCCTGCGCAGGCTCTGACAGAGGATGTGGATTCCTGAGGAGTGGGGCTTGGCGATCCTCTTACCTGGTTTTGGGGGAGAGCACAGATTTTGCTCAGTACAGCCCTGCTGTCGCAGCAGAGCATAAGCACAGCTGCTCCATAACCTCCATAACCGGTATCAAATGAATTGTTGGATATTTTTTTTTTATTTTTTTTTATTATTTTCCATGAAACAAAGCTTGTTTTGGCATGTTTATAAGCATGTTGTAAATGACTTCAAACGCATTTAGGAGTTAAACATCTCCTGAGGGAAAAGCAGAGGGAAACTTTTTCTTAAAAAAAAGAAAATAAATAAAACCAAAATCCAATACAGTTAATCCGAATGTGTGGCTTTAGCCCCAGGCGAGGGTTTTCCTCCCTTCTCCTCCCCACCTCCTACTGAGAAAACACTGAATTCATTCAGGACAGCAACAAAATGCAGTGTTCTGGAGGAGAGAGAAGACTGATAAGGAACTGAGTGCAGATGAGCTACAGAAATTCCTAATTTACGCTTAGCAACAGCAACAATAAAAAGGAAATCCATAAATACAGAAACCGTAAGGACAGTTACATTCTGCGACGCTTTATTCTGTTTGTGTAAGGAGAATCCACGAAACCCAAAGTGACTTTAGTTCAGCAAATCACACCAATGGCCTTCCGTGTTGGAAGTGTTGGCTTTGGGACTTAAAATCTCATGGGAATTTAGAGCCCATCCTTTCCACAGCCTTTTGATAACTGAAGAAGTTTGGACTGTTTCTGATATTCCCATGGTCCAACAATAGTGGTTACTTTGAGGCTGACATGCTTATTTGTTATACATGAATTCTAATGATTTATAATTAGTAGCAAAATATTCTAGATTTTTTTTTTCTGTGAAACTAGCAACTCTTCCCCTAAGAAAAATCAAGCTTTTGTATCACTTCATTTTTTGCTTGTATCCTCCCCACCTCAGAGGAGTTACTAAGTAGAAGCACTCATCTTAAAATATAAATGTTGTCTTAAGCTTACTCCATTATTCAAGCAATGTTTAGTGTAACGCTGTCATTTTCTTATAGTGATCCAGCTGCCAAAGCTCTCTGGGAGTCCTTCATGAACCTCAAACAAAAGGAAGCTGTGATGGAGGCGAGGAGACACCTTGTGGAGGCTGCGAGCAGAGAAAATTTACCTATTAAGATGAGCATGGGTGAGTGGTGTAGGACATACCCCCCTTCCCTTCAGTGTGGAAATGTGAAAGGTAATTTCAACTCCTCTTCTCCCGCTTAACTCTCTCGGGCAAAACTCATCCCCATTCTTGTCGACAGATTTTGGGTGAGCATCGTGGCTACCGTATTTCTGGTATGTAATGAAGAGGCAAGTGTTTTCTTTTAAATACAACTGCCTTAAAAAGGTTGGGAGTGGTTGTGAAGCAATGGAGTTCTACAAGGGAGAATTTAAAGGCATGCAAGTGGTTAGCGATGCTGCTTGTCTCTGTTCTGCAAAGCATGAGAATTTGTGTATTTGACAGGATTTGTGTCCTGAAAGCAGGGCTTGTAAATAGCAGATGGTCTGATGGAAGTTGTGCAGGTCTTGCGTATGAATGCATCGTACAGGTAGGGATTACATTACAAAGGTAGTGAGGTTTATGTGAAGTAAGGCTGCCTGGCTCTAGAGTTGAAGCTGAAAGCCACGTCTGGGAATTCTTTAACCCTGAATTCTTCAAAATATTAGAGATATAGATTATAACATAATGACTTTAAATTGCTTTTTTGGAACCTCATTCTCACTAGATACCATACTTGGTGAAATGCAAGAATTGATACAATGTTAGGCCTATAAAAACTGGTATTGTTCTATATCACAATAATTCTTAATATTTTTATGCACTGTAAAACTATTTTATGCTGAACTTTTTCATCAAGAGAAAGGTCCTTGTGGAATAAGAGTAATAGGCTTTTATCTGGGACTCCAGAGTAAACTGCCAAGATATTGCAGAATTAGATGTACAGCCAACTCATGAACTCTAAACATCTATAACATTTCATATATTGTGTGCTCTTTGCAAATACCTAGAGCATGCATTCAATAGATTGTTAATCAAAAATACTAGATCTTAGATCTCTGCAACACTAATGCTGTAAGATGTTTTAAAGAAATGGAAAAAGAGCAGCTGTGAGAGGGGTATTACAAATTTATCTGAAGAGAGTAAGGCACAGTAAATAATAAAATCTTGTTTAAGCTTTCACAGATAATGTGTGTGTGAGTATTCACCTTAATAATAACATTAAGAAGCTCCCCACTGTTTTTCAATTATATGTGCCTTAGAAAAAGATTATTAATGTTGAAATTCAGCTTTGTTTTAAAAGTAATTACTTCCTGTCTTTGAGAGGTAACGATCCATCTACCACCCTCACTGCTTGGTGTGAATGATTAGATCAGCCTCTGTGCCCCCTTCCTGGGGTATCCAGTGAAGGCTGCGATAACCTGGTTTTTAATCATATTAGCCTAAATGTCTGACACACGTGGGCTCAACACAGCGCTGTGCAGAAACGTTTAAGAGTTGATGGTGAATCAAATTTCTGAGACTACAGTTCTTGAGACTTGGTCTTTGTTGGTAGCTGTCATTTACTAATGTTTCTGGAATTTTGCTATTTATTTTGTCAATTGTATATTTATTTTGCACTAGAGTCATACTCAGCTGTTAACTTTGTAGTTGAGCGTCAAAAGGTGAAGCAAAATTCAAAGCAGCCCTGTAAACGATAAACAGGGATAAAATGATAAACAAGGGAAGGAGGGTGCTGCACTCACTGAAGTCAAAACTCTTATTGGGCTCAGATGCAGAAAACCTGAAGCTTGGGCCCAGATATCATCTTGTACAGTGACACATATTCATCAATGATTTCTAAGAACAGATCTGCATCGTAGAGAATTCATCGCTCATTCATCGTGCTATAGAACATATCAGTTCTCTGTAGGGAAGCTGGAAATGGTGTTGTTTATCAGTGGCTGTTTTTGCTGAGAAAGAAAAATTCTAGTGGCCTGTTCTGGTCCCAATTACTGCATTTAGTTGAAAGGCTCCTTCCACTGCTCTGTGATATGAGGCAACACTGGCTGGAGAGCAGGGAAATGCTTTCACTCTGCTTAGACTTCAGTTTTTATGATTTTTCCTCAGGTTCTGCCTGTACTAGAAAGCCTTGGTGGATTGCAAACTGGTTTTCCCAACACTTAGGGTGTTCTCTCAGTTTTTTATGGCCCTAATATTAAATGTCAGAGAGTTTTTCTTGCATGAAAGTTACCTCTTACTCTCTTTGCTAAGACCAGCTGTGTCAGATGGTAAGAGTGTTTTTCTTACTACTACTGGTTTTTTTTGCTTTTTTCCCCCCTGGAAATAAGGAGTGAATTACATTTGAAAGCAAAGCTTTGAATTCCATTTGGTGCAGCCGAGCCCTCCTGCAGTGGCCACCTGCCTGAAAAACTGTATCACGTGGGACCCGGGCAGCACAGGAACCCTGTGCAGGGACAAGAAACTCAATCCCATCCTGTTTCTGTGTTTGTCAGCGCAAAGAAAATAAATTCTGTTGCTTTCTGGGCTTTGAAAGGCTCCTGGTTACTTGGAGGTGTGTGTGTGCTTGCCCACGTTTCCCCAACAAGCAATGTTTCTGACACTCAGCTTTCCTTTTTCTCTGCCTGGCTGCATGGGGCAGGAGCTCTTGTGAGAGGACATGCACCTCATGGTTTTGCTTTCTGATACCTTCTGAATGTGTCCTCCTCCTCCTCCTGAGAGGGAAGGAGAGTAGGAGAACTGTCGAAAGAGGATACGTGTCTTCCCCCCAACACCCCTACAGGCCACTGGGAACTCCATCCTCTCCCATTGAAACCAGCAGGAGTGCAAAGAGGAGAGGAGTTCTGAGGAAGCAGAAGAAAGAGAAAAAATGAAATAGGCAATTTCGACCACGTTTTTTGAGCTGAGTATACTGGAGCACTGCTCTTGATTTGCGTATTCATTTTATTAGTTGCACCAAGGAAAGTGGCAGTGTGTATGTCTGGAAGCCCTGTTGACTGTTTCAGAAAGGTTAAGTATAGAAAGGAGGTGGCCGGAGACAGGATGAGCAGAGCTGGCAACATTTTGTTGAAAGTTTTGGTGGATGGATTACTGGAGCAAACCCAGTTTCAAATTTAAGATCATCTCTGTGACATTTGTACATTGAGCAGAATTCTCTCCTTTTGCTGTAGCCATCTCATACTCAGGTTTCCAGGTGGGCCATTAAGTGGTCTTACACCATCTTCAAGAAAGATTTGCTCTTTTGCTTTTCTTCCATTTATGCCCAAGGAAATTACGGGTTTTATCTGTCATTTCACTTTGTGAGTGAAAGAATTGCATTCAGTGACAGGGGCTAGTAAGTTGTTCAGAATGATTAATTGCAAGCGTTTTAAAATCCAGTTTCTTTTTTAAAGAAAAATTGCAAGTCTTGTGAAACCACATCACAAAGGGAGAGGAAGTGCCAAGTGATGGTGCATAAAACCAACTAGAACACAAAGCTTTGGCGCTACTTTGCCCTTTCCTAATGAAAGAAAACCTGGGCTGTGTAGCTGTGTGGCATATTTGATTTTTTCTGAGGTCAGCTTTGGAGAAGGCAGGCAAAGCATGGCGCAGAATTCCAGCCAGCATAAAGGCTTTTCACATTCTACATTCTGGTTACTTTTTGTTTAATCCATTCCATCCATAAATAAATAACATGGGTATATGGTTTTTGAAGACTTAATTTCCTGGGGAGTTCAGTAATGCTGTCAGTATTGACTTTTGGGGAGTATTTACCTACTGTGGGCATGCTGGCATTGAGCCCCTTCTTTACAGGATGCCATAAATGCACTCAAACCATGTTACTAACATAGTAGTTGCATCTAAGTTTTGCATTAATCCCTTCAGCTGGATACATTTCCCAAAACAATATGTGTTTGCATGTGAACAGGTGGAGCTGTCTTTTGCTAGCAGCCCAAATCTAACTTGGGCATTAAAATATTCCAGGTATAGGTATGCACACACTTTAAAACAACCAGCCAACTAAACAAACCACAACTAAAACAACACAATGCTATTTAAGAACTGTATCAGCTCCATTTTGCCTCTGAGCTAGTTGCATTTGTGTTTTGGATACCCGAGTGAATGCTGATGAGTATCTGGGGGAAAGTAAATATATGCCAAGGTCTGGTCAGGTATCTCACTGTGTAGGTGTTAATGTGGAGATGTAAATTATTTTGGCAAAATAGCAATCCTGGCATATAAAGGAATTTATTTTGTTCAAAGAACTAAGTCTTCTTTTGAAAAGCTTTTTGGAAGTCCACTTAGAAGATCATCAGGATAACTTTTTGGTGAGATTTATAGCATCATACTAAATTTGAGTGAGATTGTACGTACTGGAAAGGGATTACTTCTGCTCAGCTCTTAAAGTAAGTGAGTATAAGGAGCTCTGCTGTGAGACAGCAGCCCAACCTACAGCGCAGCGGAAAGGTCGCTGCTTTTTCCATTCCTCTACTTCCCGTTCCGTTCTTCATAGGCCTGATGCCTATCTTAATCATCTTCTGAACGTGGCAGCCCATGAATCTCTTGTTGAAAGCTTTGCTATTAGCATAGCATTTGGCAGCGGTAAAAACTTTGCTACAAATGTTCTTTTGTGGCTTTGGAAACACCCTTGCCTCTTCTGTTTGAAAAGAGCTCACTAAACCTTGATCGGCTCTGAATTCCTTTATTGTGTCTTTTTACTGGCATGGAGACTGATGAAAGTCGAAACACTGGTGTAGTTAACAGAAACAAAGTGCAGTGTGCTGTTACACGAGCCCTTGTTAGCAGGAGAAAAGCTTTTTAGTCTCTTTCCATTTGAAGTGTACAAAGGCAGTTTCAAAAATCAAGCTCACTGCAAAATTAGCAAAGCCTCGGGCTTTGCGAAGCGAAGAGAAGAACTGTAACTTTTTCACATGGGCTGGTTTGCGTGGCTTGAATTGAACTCTAAAATTTGTTTCAGTAGGAATGGGAACGTCCTGAAATTTTAGCCCAGGGAGACGGTAATGACATTTTGAGTTAGAAAAGTACCTTAACATGGGCAGGAAGAATGAATACCTCATCTAAAACATAAAGAATATGAAATGTGGCTTTTACTGTACAGTTGGGTTGGACTGTAGTGGTATTTAACATGCTATTTATTCTTGACAAGACACAAGTAAAAATATTCAAGGTTCAATACCATCAATTCCTGGAATAAACTTTAGGGATAAAAGCTACCAGCCAAGAAAATGAGCTGTAATAAAGTAGATAAGTACATACCTATCTTTCCAGATAAATCAAGTCTGATCTCTCATACCTAAAATCCACCCTGGCCAATCATTAGGACAATTCTGTGATAGAGACAAGCTGTGAGACAGTGTCTGTCTGGGTTTGGGGTCCTTCTGAAGGAGAAGAGAGCGGATCAGCATTACAGGGTCAGCAAGGCATACGAATCCCTTCTGCTGCACCTCCCTGGGTAAGTGATGGGTACATGGACGACACTGTGGCCCCCTGTTTCGCTGGAGGAGATCACGTTGTAGACTGGTTCTTGGGATGTTTATGTGCGTTTCTCTGTGGCCTCTTTACCTGGTCTCTCAACCCATTGGAAGAGCATGATGCAGAATCAATGAGGCAGCAGCTGGAGTCTCCCTCTGGGCATCCTCATGGGGCAGGAGGTTTCCTGTACCAACTTGGCTGAGACAGGCCTGACTTAGCCCGAGGAATCCCAAATTCCTGAGAGTGGGTCTCACCGTGCTGCCCCAAGGGGTCACTGGTGTTCTCAGGGCATTTTTCCAAGGAGAAGGGATGCTTTTGGTCTCAGACCTGAACGCCTTCCATTGCGCAGCCTGGATCCTGAGCAGGAGGTTCCTGAGTTAAATTAGGCTGCTCTTTGCCTCATCAAAGTCCTGCAGTGTGGAGCTATGTAGCCAAGTGGATTTGGGTCTTCCAGCCTGTTGCAATACTGAGTTCCTGATTTCTCCCTGTGGTGCAACTAAAAACATAGTCTTGACCTGAAGCAAATGTTCCCAATCCCTGTGATGGTCAATATAGCAGATGTTCTGTTGCATCACTCTCCCCTGGAGGCAGGAAGGCTTTTTGCTTCTCAGAGTGCTAAATGTGTTTGAAGAGATTGAAGCGTTTCTGAAAATTTTGGATACATTCCTATTTGAGGAGGGCTTCTGTATAGGCCTTTGCATTCCTGGGGAACACTCTTTGAGTACAGTGGGGTTTGGCTTTCCCCTGAGAACTCATGATGGAGGTGGTCTTTCTGAATAGTCATTGCCACAATAAGAACTGTAGAAAAAGTTCATATTATGGATGTTTCACCTTCCAGTGTTACATCAGGGTGAGGTTCAGGGTTTCAACCCTTTTGAGTATGATCACAGTGTTCACCTAACTAAATAGATCCCATCTTCTGACAGTCACGTTTTGCCAGTCTAGGGCAAAGATGTTGCTCCAAGGTGCAGATGTGCAAAGAGTATGTAGCCTTCTGCTGTTTTTCTTAAGTAACTAAACTTCTCAGGTCATCTCTGTAACTCATTAGATGTAACAGAAAGGATGAAGGATACTGATGTTCCTCTCAATGAAGTTCTCTGTTTTTCAGGAGATGTGGTAAAATAACTGAGATGGAGAGATGTTCAGGAGCAGAAGTTTGTTTTTCATCAGTAAGTGACAGTACATTTGTGTGTAGCATTGCTTAGAAGCATCACCAGATGAGGAGCCATTTTTGCCCTAATCATGCTTCTTTCAGGCTGGGTGCTGTACTCAGGAAAGTGGTGTGCCAGTTCATTTTGTCAGTCTCGCTTGCTGATGATACAGACCCACTATTAGACTATTGCATGTGAGAGAAACATGGGAAGAGTTGAAAAGACAGACTTTGCTGCAAAGTAGCATGTCAAATGTGGCAAAAGGCTTGGTGCTGTCTACAGGCACCCATGAAATGTATTCTTAGTGAGTGCAAAAAGAGAACGGGAAACTGCTGTGTCACAAACGCTGAAACGTTGTGCTAGCAAATAATAAAATTTAATCCTCCTTGCTGCTCAAAATTGGAAATGTATTAAAGTGAGACGACTTCTTACACACAGTTACTTAAGCTTACTGTTGTTAACTGCATTTGTTTTATTTGGGCAAGGGCTTGAAGAATGAAAAAGAGGTTCTGTGACAGGTCCAGACACAGGCTGTAACTCTTTAATACCAATGAGTTTAAAAGTGAAGGAACTCTGGTGGACCAGTGCAGCATATTTCATGAAGAAGAAAAAAGCAATATAGGTAGCTTGTTGTCATCCAGCTGTCAATCTTGTAGCTGCTCAATTCTCCTATTTTTATTATTTTTAAACAACTTAAGGAGTTTCTTTCCTTTGTCTCTCACCTTTCCTTTCTCCTCCCTCCCTTAAATTGTCTTTCAGTAGGTTGTGTTGCTTTATGGCTTGGGGAAAAGAGCACTTCACATCTGCTTGTTATTTGTGCACTGGTTTGTATATCTTTAATGCCAGAGTATCAATTTGACCCTTAAAGTGCAGTTTTTCCTGCGAAATATACACACTAAAATCCATCTTATTGAGAAGAGAAGAAAAGATGATGATAGGACATCTGTGTCATTTACATATTATATCTGGAAAGAGTACCCTGAAATACCAAATCTTAATTGTAGAGGTGAAAAGAATGGTGTGGAATGTGCAACCCAAATGGGTTCTTCTACTGCAACAACAGCTACAGCGTTCGGGAATGGGTTTGGAAGTTGCCCTGGAAGTTAAGTCCTGCCCTCTGTTTAAGGGAAAAGTGTCTAATTTAGAGAAGGAGACTGCAATAAACAGTGTGAAGTACACTTATAACCAAATGAAATACATATTAATCAGAACAGGTTAGCGGAGATGTTTTAATCCAAAACTGAAATTACTCAGAATATAAAGAACTCAGTATTAAAGAAAAAAAAAAAACAGTTTTGCAATAGAGGGAGTACTGGATGCTCTACAAGAGGTTTATTTGGAGGCAAAATTCTTCCTTTAATGTTTTAGGAAGGTATTTCCTGCAGGTGCCTGGAAGTGGCTTTTTGTTGGTCTTGTTTAGGAAATCAAGTGTTCAGATTTATTCTGAGTTTTGTAGGTTTGAGGGGATTTGGGGTTTTTCATGTTTGTTTGTTTAATGAGTTCTGCATTCTGCGTTATGTGAATCTACCTTAAAAAAAGTAAGTGTAATATTGGGACTACTCACACTTAATTTAAAGTTGGTTCTGAAGTATCAAGTACCATGTTTTACCTTAAGCTCTTGTTGAATTTTTTTAGTTTTTTTTTTCTTTTTTTAATCCTGTGACTTAATGTTCTTGCAGAAATAACAGTTCCCAGGTGAAATTAGTTTACAAAATTTCGGTAGAGGAATTTTTGTCTCAACTGTCTCTCGTTGTGCAGTGAACAACCTACTGCGTGCACAATAGTCTCTTGTGGTGTAAGAGGGGTAATGGCTTGAGCCCTAATGAAATTGTAAAGCTTGACATGTTTGTGTCTCATACCTCATGTACTTTGCACTTCACTGCTATAAAGCAGTTGGCAGATGGAAGTGAAACACAGAAACACAGAACCCTGTGCGGGGATGTGAAACAGAGAGATACGTTGGTGGGATGTTATCTTTGATGAAATTGTAATTAGCACTATAGGGATGCAAGACTATTTGGCTAACCTTACTGTTACTTTTAAGAAGGGAGCGGGGTGCCATAGTCTTTCTTTGTGCCCTGACTTTTCGAATAAAGTCTTTTTTTTTTCTTGTCTGGACAGTAAACCCAAATACTTAAGTAGGAACTTGTGGCCAGGTCTCCTTCCATATCTGGTTGTGATTAGAGCTGGAGATAATTCTTAAAAATTTAAAAGAAAACAGAAGTGTGTTGCTTCTGCGGGAGTTCTGCAAATATATAATTTCATTATTTATGTTCCTTGCTAATGTAATACTGCAAAGCTTATATTATATTCACAATTAAGTTTTTTTGTCCTAATAAAAGTATTGTGAAAAGCCTATATTAATGTTGTGTTTCTCTAGACAGTTTACATGATGTTCACAATAGTTGGGAGTAAGCATTAGTGTACAGATAAACATTTGTGAAGCTTTGAAACAAAAGTTTAACATAAATATACATTGTCATTAATTTTTTATACTGTGTATCTTTAAGTAAAGAGGAAATGACTATGGGTTAAGAGCTTAAAAATTTAAATAGCACTAACTTGCATATATACCAGTAACTAGTATTTTTTTGAGATGTCATAAGTAACTGTACTTTGCTGGCTGGAATTTGTAGGGAGTCACAGTGTTTCTAACATGTCTAAACAAACAACTTTTATATCGAACAAACCAAATTGCCCGGAAAGGTTGAAATGCTTCTTCCAATTTTTGATTACCCTTTAGTCAGTAGTAGGTATAAAGCTAGATCAGTAATCATGCTGTGTAGAAATAAAATGATTTTTGAAATATATATATATAAAGCAAGATATTAAAGATACTATATGCAGTTACTGAACGCTTGATGCAGCTTCCTGAAAACAAGTAATTGTATTGCCATCTGTTATCTGCTAAAATTTATTTGGTGGGTTTTCTCAGGTAAAACCAGAGACTGCTTTTATTCATTAGGCTTAGTTCCTTTTTTGCTCATGTTGGCAATTCTATTCTGTCTTCTTAGTCTTGAAATATTTTGAAGTTGTTTGTTTGTTTGTTTGTTTGTTTGTTTCTTAAAAAAAGCCACTGTAGTTGTGGATTGTCCATTTCTAATGATCGAGGCATGGTTAAAACCACAGGAGCAGGTCCCTTAAGCCTCTTTGAACCTGGGTGAAAAATAAACCACTTATTCTTTAAGACCAAGGAAAGGAAATTTATTGCAACTGCTGTTATTTATATCTGTAGGGAGGCAGCCTGGTTGAAAATGAGATACAACTTGCTTTACACGTGCTGTGATATCTTCATTTCATTGGGTGCTTCAGCCGTAGTGACTATGTTTTACATCAGCAGGAGAGCTCATGGGTATGGGCTGGGAGCTGCTGAGCGTGGCAGGCAGCAGAAGCTCTCACGCGGCACTGGGCCACTGGAGCAGTTGTGGCAATCAGCACTGGGTACCATGCTTTGTGTGTCTTAGGAGATGACAGAAAGGGCTTGGGGATTTCTTTACATTAGGAAGGCTTGCAAAGTCTCTAATGTGACTCGTGGTTGAATATGGCAATACGGTAAAACTGAGTGACTTGCCCAGGGCTGGTTTTTTTCCAAGCATAGTTGTGTGAGCCTCATCATTCAGTCTCGCAAAGGATGACTTGTTACACAAGAGACATGGTGAATTACATACGTACATAGTCATACATCATCATGTTTTCCATCCCTATTTATGTGCTTACCACCCAAAATGATTGTTAGGGTATTCTCAGGCTGCTGAAGTCTTCCAGAAATCATCAGAGAAATAATCAGTCCTGTGAATAATGTACCAAAGAAGAACAACGACCTCCCTCTCTCTGGGACAGCGTGCCAAGAACACAATGAAGTACTCACTGTCTGAAAACATATGTCTTGGTGCTAAATGAGGACATGCACAAGCCACCTGAAATCCATTGGGCGTGTTATTTTAAGACAAACAAGTTGTTTCATTTCTGTGAGAAGGTTAAAGCATCCAGGAGATGATTCAACCAAATTTGCAGATTTCAAGTCCCTGTTACAGTCACAGTGAATTACTGTTTTCAAGGATTACTGGGTTTTTTTTGGGGATAGAGACCCTCTGGTTGGGACTTGGCCTAGTCCTCCGTAGTTCTTAACCTTGTGGAAGAGGTGAAAAATAAGGTAATGAAATACAACCATGATACATATTTAGTCAAGACTAAGAAGTGGATTTGAGAAACTCTGGTGTGCCAGTATTAAATTGGAAGTTTAATATAGATGTCAACCCCTAGGAAACTTAATTCTGGAAGATAAGATTTCACCTATTTATTCAAACAGTTCTGAAATTTGTTTTAATAGTTGGGAGGGCAACCAGAGAATCTTGTAGATCCCAACTAGAGATGGTTGTTACCTTTTTTTTTCATGCTGATTTAACAATGAAAAGGGGAAACTGAATGGTAGAGTACTCAAAGAAGGAAAATAATGGGTTGGAGTGGCCATGCATTTAAAAATAAAGCTCTGAAGGAAGAAAAAGAAAAAATTAGCAATCTGTATTGGGACACCTAAGCTACCAGTTATGTTTGTCAACCCCGTCTAAATGTAGTTAGAAACTGGAAACTGTAGATAATCTAGGAATCGTAAATCATAACTGGGGTCATATGTAGGCATCTGCATTCAGGTGCTTAGAACTGAAAATCTTGCTTATTGTATTAGAGTGATTTAGTTACATTTGTCCCACCTAACTGATTAGGTTTTCTTTGTTTTAAGACACATAAAAGAATTTTTCAAGAATAGTAACAGAACTGATATTTAAGCATGGTTTCCATTTTGTACTAAAAACTGAGGCTAATTAGGAGAGAAGGCTAAAATAGCATATGGCACTTGTGTGAATGCAACAGTACTCCTATACAGATCATTTAAAACAAGGATTTAATCATACCATAGACATCTAGTGATGAATAATAAAGTGCTTTTGAGATAACAGTGCTACAGCTGATGAGACTGAAGCCAAGTCAGGTTGGATGTTCAGGCTCACATGGCAAGTGTTAGTTGAGTAGTAAATAGAGCCCAGCTTTCTTTATCCTGGGTGTGTATCTCTATTCCCGAATTTGCTAAACCTCAGTATAGTTGTCACCGTTGTCAATGGCTCCTATGTTCTTGAAAGCCACTGCTAAACACACTTTCAGACGTGTGCTAGGCTCTGTCTCCCTGAAAGTCCGTCACTCCAGAGTGACTTGAGATGGACTGGAAAGCCCACGAGGGTCAGGGAAGGGTGGCTGAGCTCCACTGCCTGTGTCCTACAGCCATTGCTGAGGTGGCAGGAGGAGTGTGAGGGTCAGGAAGGGCCAGCAAGGAAGGAAGGCTGGTCGCAGTTCTTCCTCAGTTGCACAGTGCTGCTGGGGGCAGGCAGCAGGAGGCTGCCACTGCCATGCAGTTTGGGGTGTAATTCAGGACCCCAAAGATGGACTTATCCTGGGATTGCCGTGGTGAGGTCTTGCCATTAGTGCTCATGCCTATAACTGTGAGGTTATCTGGGCACTAGAGCTCCTGCATAGAAAAGGGAGAGAGCCTTATGAGTGATCATCAGCCCCCAGGGCAAATGGGTTTGTGTTTGTGGGAGATGAGCATACACTCTTAGAAACAAGCCTGTGACATCTGCTTTCAGTCTCCTGTAAGGTTTAGCGCTTTTCAGGTCCAGAGCTTTGTCCTGGAGAAGCCAGCCAAGCAGCATCTCATACTGGCCTACTTTTCATCTCTCCAAAGAACTAGAGCGTAGTTGGCGGTCTTCTCTTCTTTATTAACAGTTTAAGGACTGGATGACTTTTGAATGTAGCTAAACAAAAGTTGAGATCAAATTAGTTTTGTGACACTTGCTGTTAAAGAGTGTTACTGAGACTTCATAATGAGTGTAAAAGCTTTTCTGAGTTAATAAGAATAACATCTGGAATTTGCACTGACAAGGAGACATAAGGGGCGTCCTCCTAAATTGCTCTCACTTAGTTTGCAAAATATCCGACTCCCTGAGCAGTACTGTTGCCCAATTGGCTTCATGGAGTGTAAGAGCTTTCTACATTCCTCACAAGTATCCGACATTGGACATGATCAGAGGCAAGCTACTGGGAGAGGTAGCTCTATATTCCTAAGACTGTGGACGAGGAAGACAATTTATTTGGAGTTTTGCAGCCCTCTACTGCCTTGAAGAATCTCGCCTGTGAACATAAGTTTGCCAAGGTCCTTTCTTATTCCTGGTTCTGTCAAGTGAAAAATGGACCTCAGGAGAAGCTCAAACTGTGTTCTTACATAAAACTGAACAAACTTTAAAGCTATGTGTATTTGGCGGTTCCTGTAGTCTTGGAAAAGCATCCACTTATTTATTCAATTGGTCACAAAATGTACTTTCCTCTTTACTTGTTTTCTTGTCCCTGTGGAGATAATTAACTAAGTGTTAGATGAAAAAATAAGGACTGTTTGGAGCAGCGCATTGATAATTCTGACCTCTGCTCTTTACACACCTCCTTCATACATAAATCTTTAAGAGAAAAAAAAAAAAGCGCTTTGGGTTTCTGAATTTTTAAAATTTACTTCTACCAGTAAATCTATCTTGAAAAATAATTATTTTCTTGAAGCTATGCCTGCATTACACTACATAGACTGCAGCATTAGTATAAAATGGAAAAAAGTCATACCGTGGAATCCTGTCTCAATGTCTACAAATGTGGTTTGTCTAGTTAACATTTTGTTTAACCGTTGGTGTGAAAGTCTTTCTGTTCCACTTAACCTCCTCTCACTACTCAAAAATCAGATTTTTGACAGACCTTTAATATCAGTTGCTGGTAATTTCTGCCCCAGTATGTCTAACTTGAGTGATCTGCCTTATCAGTAGCTGAATTATTTCTTCCCTTCAGTCTAACTGTACATATCGTCTTTTGTGTATGTAGTATTAGCCATGCATTTTCTATATGCAGATGTTGGTACTTAGTGCTGCTATTTTCATATTTAACAAAAAAAAATCTTTTATTTCAACTAATTATTTTTTTTTCAAAGCTTTTATAACTAAAAGTTGGCAAAAGTGATCTGTAATTCTTTTGGAATCTGCCCTGAATTCTTGAAAGTTGGAGGTGGGATTCAACATCCATATGTCCCCATATGTTTGCAAATTAATTATCATAGGAGTGAAGGATTGAAGGGAACCATTTGTATTGAATTAAGTCTTGTGAGCATTTATGATATTATGTCATTAGACACTCGCCAAACACTGCCCTGGAACAAGTTGAATTTGTTTGTCTCCACTATTGGAAGGTGGATTGATACAGACATAGATTTCTTAATGTCTTTTGTAAATATATTCATGCTTTATTTATTCCCATTTGTTTTAGTACCAATATTGACCCTTAATGTAAACATGTTTTTTGCATTTATAGAGACCTCCTTTTTTTTTTTCCAGGTGGGGTAGGGAGCCCATATAAGCAGGCTTTTCTATTTTGCTTTCCTAACAGAAGTTCTCTGTCCTCCTAAGAGTTTGTAGCTCACACAGGCATCCAGATACACGTAGGTATAGAGTTTAGAGCAGAGTATGACTGTGATGGAATAGGGAGAGAAGAGAGGAGGACAAGACGCTCACACTGAAGTCCTTTCTGGCTGTAGTTGCCATCTTCTGCCTGTGAACCTCTGGATTTGTTTAGGAACAAAAGGACTCTTGAAACATGATGATGTGGTTGGCATCTATCCTCTCATCATTTCATAGGACTTATCTGCCACACTGCAACAAAAAGCACTTGAATCAGCAGAGGGACTTTAAAAAAATAAAAGGCTGGTAGGGTTGGGTTTAGATTAAATTTAGTCTGTTGTGCTGAAATCTCCCTCTGTGAGCAAGCAGCAGGGAAGGTGGTGAGGATTTAGGCCTCAGGAAAAGTCATTTAATTGCTGATTACCACCAATCACGTTCCCAAATTTCTTTCCTCATCTAGTGGAACAATGGTATTTATCAGCCAGCTGTCCAGGGAGATTTTTGTGTAGAAATTGGCTGGAACTCTTGAACCCTGGATCGAGCAGTTCCATGGATATTGTAAATATCACAGATGAGATGCTAGACTCTTTAATGCCAATGTAAGTTTTGTTAATGACTTGCTAAGGTCAGGATTTCACGTATGTTTACATATGTGTTGGACTTTTTTTTGGTGGTATTCTGAGGGTGGGAAAGATTTTGATTGTTTATCTAAAACGGTGCTGAATGGATCTCAGACTGATCCAGTGCTGCATCTGGATCCACTTTCACGAGGGATGATATGGAAGAAAACTCTTGAAAAATTATTATTTTTTTTTAAATTGAAATCACAAGTCTTGAAAGCTCTCCCATTTTACTGCTTCATATGAGGGAAGGGCTGGCGACTTCACGTTTTCTCGATTGAAGCAAGTCATCAGCTTTTGAATATACTACTATACATCAGGGCTGCTCCAGGTAATAATGCAGCCATTATCAAAGGTATGCTGCAAGGCCTCATGGGCTGACACTTTCAAATCACCGTGTAAATCTGCCTGACACAGCTTTAAAAGAAATAAAACAAGCCTGAAAGCTCCAGTGTTTAGTCTGAAAACACACATGGCTGTGGGTGCTGTTTTAGCCTATGTGGGCTGACGGTGGAAGCCTTTTGTCAGCTCTCCGGCCTACTGAGGGGTGGCGGCTTGATTTGTGTGTTAATTTGCTGACTTTTCAGTTTGATGCTTTCTGTTAAAATTCACATAAAGAGCCTGTGGTTTTTTGCTTTATTTAGCAGCTTTCCCTAATCTAAATGCTCTTCCACAGACTGCCCTTGGTATTGCTGAAACTGAGAGAAAGCGCTTTCAACGTTTCTTCACTGTTGGAATGATTTGTGTGATACTGAAAGGATGGAGGCAGATGGAGAGCCTTGTAAAGTGATGATATAACCAAACGCAGAGAAGAAAGGCAGTGGCAGTCTTACAAGACCTTTCCCTTATGGAAAAATACTGAATAATATGATCAGTGGTGTAAGCCATGAACTGCCTAAGCATCAGCTCAGCCTAGTGCCTTCCTGGCACCAGAGCTTGTCCTGTTTAAGTTAAAGAGTCCTCCTCACTCCATCTCACATGTCTCTGCCTCTTGGGTCTGGTTTGCTTGAAGAAGATGACTCGTTGCTGCCAGAGGCTGCCAGAAACTGGGAAACAGCCCTGGACTGGGTCTCAGTCCAGTTTTGCAATTAGGTTGGTGTTTTGACACCATTTTTCCTTGCGTGTTGATGGCATGATGATTTTCGTGGGGCAGATGAGGTACTGTGGAGCTTCTTCCCTGGAACAGATCACTTCTAAAATACAAGTTGATTGAGCAGCTTAGCTGGCCACTTTAATGTTGGGTGGAATAACTAATTCTGCAGTGTTTGTGTGGCCTGAATGAGTCCCCTCGTGCTTTTCTGTTAAGGAGAGATCTACAGGCCAGTGTATGGGCCTGTAGTTTTGGTGTTTATTTTCAAATAGCGGGTGAAATCATGCTATGCTGACTGCATCTCAGAAACTGAAGAGTCACGCCTCGGAAGCGTCCATTCCAAGAACAGCTCCAGAAAACAGTTCCTTGAATCTCTAACATCATCTCTATTTGTTTGAGTCAACACTGATCAAAAAAGCACCCTTGGGAAGCGGCTGGGGTGTGTGTGTGAGTTCGGTGTCAGGTAGAAGGCTCACAGATTCCCACTGGACTTTTGATAAAAATAGAAAGATCGACCATTGTTTAGAAGTAGCCATCAAGTATTATTTCCCTAGTTTAAAAGAATGTTCCTCTATGCCTAAAACAAAAAAGTGGTATTACCCTTTGTGTCAGCATCTGTTGTGTATGGCTAAACACCTGCCATGCCAATGTACCTCAAGCCATGATTCATGGATGAAGTATGTCTTTGTCCTGACCTGTTGTTGCAGCTTGAAGCTCCCACTGGCTGCAGTGAAGCTAGGATTTGGCCCATAATGGAGAGAGCCTCTAAAGTTCTCTACTGTCTATTCACTGTAATTTAAAAAAATTAGATTTACATTTGCCACCACTGAATGCTTTGTCCTGTTTTCCTTTCCGCAGGAAGAGTCACCCCAGAACAGCTCAACTCATACATACAGCTTTTCAGAAACAATCTCAAAGCTTTGGAGAACCATTGTGGTCTTCTACAGCTTGTGCTGGCCACGGTCCAGACTTTGAAACACCCCCAGACTTCCAAATGGGACAACTTCCTTGCCTTTGAGAGATTACTTCTGCAGGTACATATTATGTGGATCTATTTGACCTAACTAAAAATGTTTTATTTAATCTTTTTAATTCCCATTTAATTTTATAGCTTTTTTTTTTTTTTATGAAGAAGTGTGTTGGATGTCTTGCTAAAAAGCTGTTCTTTATTACCAAACTGGTAAAAGGAATGGGAACCTACACAGATAATCTTTTATATTTTTGTTCAAGAATAATTTTATAAGCAAAAGGATAGACGTTAAAGGTAAAGTACAGAAATAATGTGAATTGGGTGACAGTTTTACATATATATGAAATTTCAAGGTGATATAACCTTTAGTATTGGATAGGATTATTATTATTATTATTATTATTATTATTATTGTTATTGCTACCAGTCTGAAGATGCTTTTTGAGGTGACATCAAATGAATCAAATGCAGAGAGGACTTTGTTGCTACATATGTATAAAACTTGTGCAATTTACTGAGTGGATGGTAGGAAAGCATGGTAGGAAAATTCCGTGCACCATGAGAGCGAGGTTTCTCTTGCTCACAGCTGTCATCTACCCTCAGCTTTTCCCACCACCACATTTTTTATGGCATCCTGTTGGTGACCACAGTATTATTTACATACCATTTTGTATCACACTTGGATTTCGTTCAGGAAATTAAGAGTTAGTGGTATATTGAACTCTGTCCTACTAACCTTTGGAGATGTACCAAACACAGGAGGAGTTTTTCCAGGAGCCTAATAAAGTTAATTTCTGCTGAAATTCAGGGGAAGATCAAAACTTTTCTCCCTGTGCTGTCTCCTACTATTGTGTTGCTTTTATGGGAAACATGTTATGAAATCCTAGCAGGAGGCAACTCTTCATGAATTAACTTCTAATGAAGTTAGAGTTGGCCTTAAATGAGTGAAGTGTGGACCTCAACTAAAACCAGATCCTTTTTCTGTAAAAATGAGCTGTCTTTGTCTAGGTGTTTAAAACAAACCAACAACCCAACTTTCCCCATGATCTCTGGCAGCAGGATATAATCCTTGAGAAGACTCAGCCCATACCTTCCTAGCTTTGTATTCAATGAATTTCTGCGATATTTGGGAGGCAAAAAATGCAAAACTTAAATCATAGCAAGGTCTTGTCTACATTAATTTAAAAAGGTATTCTCTCTTGGTAAAACTGAAATATTTCTGAATAATATAGTCAATCTTCTTTCTCTGGTTAATAAACAACCACAACTGAAGTAAAAGAACTTCTTGCAGCCGTTCTTTGGTTTTTCTGGACTGTAGAGACTGGGACTGACAGCCCATAGTCCCCTTGTCTCTCCTGCAGTGACCCACAGCACATAGCTCCTCTCAGAAGCTGGCTAAGGTCCATTGTAAAACCAGTTCAGCTTTAGAATCAAAATAAAGCTGCAAGCTCAGCATTGTTTTCCCAACAACAGACAGCTGCCTGTATGAAAACAGTGCCATAAATCATCAGGAAGTGGAAAAACAGAGGTAAGAAACAACCAAACTATATATTTCATAAAGAAGAATTGTATAACAAGCACTCTCATAATCGTAGATGGCTTTGGATTATACCCACTGCCTTCCACCCGTCATATTAAGGTAAAATGTGTTAGCCAAAGCAAACTTTATAGGCTAGCATTTGTGAGTGTTCCTTAAGCACATACTCATTTCCAGGAGTTCAAACAACAATTATTTTGAATTACGCAATCTGTACAGCATATATCCTTTTACTGACTCTATTTTGAAGGCAGAGTCTGACAGGCATTATCTGCTTCTGGGCACGTGGCCTGTCTCTGATCTGTTGACTGGGGTTTGTAGGAAGAGCGAAACAGTGAGACACCCGTCAGACAACAGAGATATTTTTATTTAAAACAATAATGAACCAGGACATTACCTTGTGAATGGTTGGTACACAGCACTCTGCACTAAATTTGATGCCATGGTAGTTTATTTCGGCAGGACTACTGAGAAATTCTTTAGCATAATTGTTATGTTTCAGATATTTAAAAATAATAAATCTTTAGAAATCCTCAATATAAAGTAATTGTTTCAAAATGAAAGTGATATTGTTACTATCCTATATTGGAACTGTGTAGAAGACAGCAACTGTTTATGAAAGATCTACTGGGAGTAATATTATTAGACTGGACAGTGTAGGAATTCTAGAGTTTTCGCTGATGGATGCATGTCAGACTTCAGCTGATGCCAAAGGAGATAACCCAGTATAAACAGCTGGTGTTAGAATTCTCAGATTTCCCAAAAAAATAAATCTGCACAGTTTTGGAATTTCTCTCATTATTGGAGCTCTCTGATGGGCCTTGTGATTCTCTGCTTAGTCTGTGTTATGCTTTTCAGAAAAAACACATCGCTGACATTAAACTTTTAGTGTAACTCTTACACGGATGAACGTTCTTTTATTTTTCTTCTCTTTACTCCTCCTTGATTCTTCACTACTGTCAGTTGATGTTCATAGAATCATAGAGTCAGAGAATTGTCTAGGTTGGAAGGGGCCTTTCAAATCATCTAGTCCAACTTGTCATGTTGCGTGTGCTCAGTACTAAAAATGGCCTAGCAGAGACAAAAAGCAGCCCACTTCCAGTATTTTATCATAACTGTAACTACGTTTATCAGGCCTGTATTGTCTCAATAAGCTCTTTACATCTCCAGCAAGTAGATTTGGTTTAGACTAGAAGTCCGCTGAAAGTCCATACAGCTGCACACTTACTATAGAATTGTCCTCTCCTTAATTGCAATGGATACTTGTTCTGAGAGCAAGACTGGATTTTGATGGGATCATGGCCTCAGCCTCAAATGAAAGAGGATATTTGTGCTGGGTTACAAATAATGCATCGGGTTGGTTCATCTCTCAAGATTAAATTAAAAGTTTTCTCTGTGTTCTGCTGCTCTACCCCTGCACATGATGGGCTTTCACTACCCACAGGTTTTAAATGCTTTGTGAATTGAGACAGTATATCCTGTTTACCAAGGAAATATCCCAAGCTGCCGTGTTTTCCTTCTCTTGAGGTCCTCTTTCCATTTTTCTAATTCTGAACATCCATAAAACTGATAGGTGGGAAGGGGAACACAAGTCTAAATGGTACACCACGCTGCCTGTGACTCCCCAGTACTCCTCATGTCACTGCCTTGCTTTCCTTCAAGTGAGTATTATATGGGGATTTTTGCTTCTTGGGGTTTTTGGTTTGTTTTTCTTTTTTTATTTTTTGTGGCACAATGGTTTTCCACTTGCTGACCAACATTTCACAGTTTACTGACTTGGAAATGCAACAGCTTCAGTATTGACCTAGAAGCCGCAATGCTCCCATTGGATCTCAGTACTGTCAAAGTTTTGTTTTGTGATGCTGAGCAAAGTCACATGATCTCAAGGGTAATTGGAATTAAAATACTGGGAAAAAAAATCAAAAAACCCTGCAAGACAAAAAATTCCCCAAATGTTTGCAGTTTCATTCTATAGACGAATGAAAAACTACAGAGCAAACTGGGGACTATGTTGTTTTGGCTGGTTATAATAAGCTCTGGTTCATATCCATCTAAAAATCCTTTCAGCTTTCACCTATTTGAATTATCTGATTTCTTAGACTTAAAGCTCCTTGAACTGGAACCAAGTCCTCTGTGAGCTTTGACTCCCTTCGTGTCCTGCACTGTCTGTGAGGAAAGTGCTTTGGTGACTGGGCCAGTGTTCCCACACATGGCATCTCCCGTCTACAGCATCAGAAATGTCATCAGCGAGTTTGGAAATGGAATATTCCTATAGCAGATATTGAAGACAGTTATTCCATTGATGTGACAATGCATCTCACCACAGATTGTCCTAGTGCTCTTGCATTTGAGCTCATGATCAGCCCACACAGCTCAAAAGCGTGTTACTTCTACAGGTCTAGTCTCTGCCGAAAACATAGAGGTGGACACCGTGGATCACCTTGACCGCTTAGAAAAGCAAATATAATGCTGTAATTCCAATTAGCAAGCAGAAATAGATCTTACAAGAGGGAGTGACATCTATCTATATATCAAATTTGTCATTATGTGTGAGTTCAATATAGAATATGCGATGTATCCATCAGTCATTACATTCTAAAGTTGTTACGTGTTTTTAAATGATGATTTGGTTGTTTTTTAAATTTTACAACTTCTTTTCCATTCTTCTTTTTTCAAAGATTGCTATTGTAGGAAAGAGAACACTGTAATATTTTAGGAAAAGTGCCTGGAGGTTTTAGTGGCTCCTGGTAATAATATAAGTAGGTCAAATACTGTGGTGGTGGAAGCTACATACACATATTTACATGGTGAGCTCCTGACAGAAGAGTATTTTCATGTTTAAATTTCTGAATACTAATTGATTTTCTTTTATTTCTAATTTCCCATTTTGGTGCTGTAAAAGTTGTCAGAAAAGATTTTTTTTATTTTTTTTTTGTCCTTAGTGTTGCGAAAAACAGAAAATACAGACATGTTTTTAAGAGAAACAGAAACTTCATGCCAGATGGTCATTCCAATGTTTTTATTTTTCTGTTGGCAGAAAGTGGTTATGAGGGTAATAAAATTACATCATTCCTCCTCCTCTGAATATTAGAATGTAAACTCAAAAAAAAAAAAAAAAGAGGTGGAAAAACTGCAATACAGCTGAGCATTTTACATTGCAGTTAATGTTTCAGCAGCAAGATCTATTAACTAGGATGTTCGTTAACCATTCCATCCTATGCCGTGATTCTCTACCCATTTTACCAATGCAGGGTGCGCTTGGCTCATTGCTAAATCAAAGATGATATTATTATTTATTTGCACTTTTGGCCACTGCAGAGTACGGTGGGTGGCGTTCACATTCACGTGCCTCTGCACAGGACCCCGTGCCAATACCTCTGGAAACTGCAGAACACCAGCCTGCAGACTCTCCCTGGAGTTTTCAGACCTCTCCGCTTTTCTACAGGGTGCAGTAGTTACGAGGTGGCACTTGTTGATTCTAAACTGGTATAAACCAAAAGCTGAAGCAGGGGCTTCGGGGCTGCCCAAGCAAAACGAAACAGCGAGGAAATAGAAAAGCTTTTGGAGTGATTCCTCTTGCTCTGCAAGAATAATTAATAGTTCAGCTGTAGTGAGACCTTTATGTCTACATGGAATAGATTAAGATCAGTGGCATCTTTGTTATTATTCCTTATATTGCTCTAGTCTATGTGTAATTTAAAATTACATAGCTCAGTTCAGTGCAACAAATTGTCTCTTTTTGGCAGCATATGATGTTGATAAATAAATCTTTTTAGAAGAGATACTGCAACAGTATTTGGAAAGAAGCTGCCTGTAATTAGAGATGTTATATTGAAAAAAAAAATCTTGAAATTAGATCAGTCACTTTTCAACATAAAGTTACATATGGAATGAATTGTCTTGGTGGGAGTCTTGCATGATACCATGTTGATTGCAAAGGTCATCCTCTGGAATTTGGTACCTTTTGGCTGAGATTGCAGTTTAGACACTGATACCCATTCTGTCTTACACAGCTAGAGAATCAAATGTAATTTGTTGATGACTTCGGAAGAGAAAATAGTCCTGCAGCAATCACTTGCTTTAGTTTCCAAGTTATTTACAGTAGGTTTTTATCTAACCATCTGTTTGTTAGACTTGCTCCATTTAGACTGGGAGTTGTTTCCAGAACGTGTAGCCCCATTTGGATTCTGCCTTCACGCATGTGATGTTTTTAACTTTGCAAGTATTTATTCTACATAAAATTTATGTGACATTTCATAGCCTTGCTTGAAAACTGATGTATGTAAGCCCTGAAATACTGTTGCTTCTTGTCACCCACCTCACATGGTCTCAGTTCATTTATTTTGTTTGCTCAATGCCTCTTACGTTCACGATAATTTCTTTTTTAACAAGAATTCAGTTGTCTTTATGTGTTTTTTATACATTTCTATAAAACAGAGCCTTAAACTGCTGCAGACACCTCAGTGCTACAGCAATACAAGTAAAACAGTGGACTAAATTTGTAGAAGTGATGAGCTGCTTTGAGTGTGTTTGAAGTTGTGCACCAACCATGATACTCTGTAGAGGAGGAGCTTGTTGGTTACAATTCATGTTCCATGTTCTCAAGCAGCTCGGTTATGGACCATTTCCCAGGGTTGACATGCGAGAATTAAGATGTTCCAACAGTTTTGCTCAGAAAGAAAGATAGATGTCTGTGCCTCTCTCTGTGTGTGTGTGTGTACATATATATATATATATATATAATTCTTCTAGTCAAACTAATTTTCTGTGAGTAGAATGCTCATCAGACCACTTCGAAAGCAAAATAAGGTACAGGTAGGGATTGTTTTAACATTAACTAAATCCTTTGAGAGTGAAGAGAAGCTGTTCTTACTGACAATTTATTAATTTGCTGAAAGAAAATTGTTTTAAGTTTTTCTAACTCTGGCTGCCAAGGGGTTAAATTGTCTTAACTAGGGTTACCATATCACATGGGAGTAAGAGTATCTTTCTGGATTTTTCTCAAAGAAATGTGTTTGTGTTTCATCTGAAATACTGCAAAGTATTGCCGTTGTGGCTCTCATTTAAAAATGAGAGACCTCCCTCCCTCATCTTCTGAAAGACCTCATATTTTGTATCCAGATAAGGGTCACTTAGGGCCTCTAAAATTAACACTTCATAAAGAAATGGCTTTCTTAAATGAACAAATGTCCACATCAATAAAACTTAAAAAGCTTTGTGGGAAGAAAAGGCTAAACATATTAAGTCAATGGGAACTGCTAAATTAATATTCTACGTACAAACCCAAAATACTTGCTGTAAAATAAAAGAACCCCAATATATCAATGATTGTAATGGAAGCCAGCTTTTCAGAGGGGGGAAGCAAATAAAACCACGTACCACCCCCTTTACACACGCACACACACACACATTATTTTGTGAGAAGTTTGAACAACTGATAGCATTTTCTTGCCCACTTTCTTTCGAGACACACATTGAGATTACAGGGCTGTGGATGCCTGGTTAGCCCATGTTGCAGAAGGGGGGGCATGATTCTCAGTTTCGTTTGAACACGTCACCAGCGGTGCTCAGCCTGTCACTTGCCATTCATCCTCCTCTGTGACTTTTCTCCTCAAAATGTGATATCAACTGCTTACTTGCTGTAAAAGATAACATTAACCAGGCCAAAAGGCAGATGCCCTTGATCCCTGCCAGTACACATGGAGAAGCTGCAGAGAGGTACAACGTTACCAATATTGAACGAGTCACCATTTACTTGTACACAGATAATTGTGCTCCAACAGGCAAAGCTTCTGTCATGTGTACTCCCAGCAGGTCCTTGCTTTGCTGTATGCATTGCTCCACTGATAAATAGATTTATGTTAGTGGCAGGATCTGCTTTCCAGTTCCTAAATTCTTAAGGAGATTTTTGAGGAGAAGAGCTTGGGGATGTTGGTTGATGAGAAGCTCAACATGAGCCGGCAGTGTGTGCTTGCAGCCCAGAATGCCAACCATATCCTGGGCAAAGCACTTCAAAAGAAGCATGGCCAGTAGGTTGAGGGAGGTGATTCTGCCCCTCTACAGCTCTGGAGCCCTCAGCACAGGAAGGACATGGACCTGTTGGAGAGGGTTCAGCAGAGGCCACAGAGATGATCAGAGGGCTGGTGCACCTCTCCTGTGAAGACAGGCTGAGAGAGTTGAGGTTGTTCAGCCTGGAGAAGAGGAGGTTCTAGTGAGACGTTATAGCCCCTATTAGTACCTGAAAAGGGCCTACAGGAGCAATGGGGAGGGACTCTTGTGTTATTGTGGTGTTTAGTTTCTGGTAATAAGCTTACTAATTTGGCGTTAATTGTGTGTTACTGGACAGACAAAGTGGAATATGAATGGAGACGGGAGGTAGATGGCTCCTTCAGTGCTCTAGCATTTTATTTTCTGTCCATTTTGTTCATTTTCATACCCATGTATTTTGACAAAATGATTTGTTTGATGCTTTAAGTCAAGAGAACTCAGCTTGTCACTGTCTAGGTTAGAAAAGCCAGGGAGGTTTTAGAGGAGATAGATAGGGTTTCTTAGCTGATAATCCTGCCTGGATTTAGCCCCTGCTATACATTTGGAGCAGGACTGCATTTACCTTCGGGTTTTATCTGCTTTAGGAAATGAGCATTGCCTTATTTTTACAGTTCATATGTTGTCCCTAGGTAAGATTCCAGATACTGTTGTAATAATAATGAAATCAACACCACAGAGCACAGCATCTTGTGGTGAGAACTCTACTGACAGGAACTGCTATTCATTGTGGTTGTTAGCTCAAAGGCAGTAAATCACCTATCAAATCTCTTATCCACAAAGCAGCTTGATAGTGCCAGCACTGCATCTCTGGTTTTGAGTGTTATTATATTAGTCTGTCAGCCTAGTTTTCCTGATTTTTGGGGGGATATACTTGATTATTTCCTACAGGCTGGCAAGGAGAAAGCAGAGAAACAACACAACTGAAAATTAATGAAAACTTTATAGTGGGCAATATCCAAAATTAACAGCGAGGTTGCCACGTTGCATTCCCTCTGTCTCCCCACCTTAATGAGTTGCATATTTCCCTTTCCTGCTGGCCCACACACTTCCTCGGATCACAGGCGTTTCTGGGCACAGGGTACACGCACAGACACACAGGTGCTCTCCAAACTGCTTTTCCCACAGTGGGGGATGTCTGGGCGTGAGACAGCTCCAACCTGGAGAGAAGATAGTCCCATTGGCACAGTCCCAGTCCCTCAGTGTAAGCCCTAGCCACTCCGTTTGTCTTGTGTCCTGCAGGATATGCCATGGGATTTTTACCCCAGCAAGAAACTGAACTTCGGTAACTCTTGACGTGCTTGTGCAAACACAGCTTTATGGCTGCTGCCTTCAAATCACAGCTCTTACCTCCATCTGCATTATCTGTTCTTGGTCATGGAGGTCTTTGAAGGCACAACTTTAAGGGTAATATTTTCCCCAAAACCATTCTTTTCAGTATATTCTTAATTTGATTTTGCTTACTTGTTTTCCATCAAGACAGTGTTAGTTTTCTGAGTTGTCAGGCCAGCCAAGATCAGGGTGGTCTAGGACTTAACTGCCTTTTCTAATTTAAGATTTTATCTTTTACCTACCTGGTGAAATGGAGCCGGTGCTGAGTTGGAGAACTCACAAAACTCTGTATTGCTGTTGGCCGTGTTCGCGATGAAAACCCTCACCCCCAAAGGAAGCTACACCAAGTGATAGTACTACACAACAAGTTGATTGCAGCTCAGAACATCTATGGAGCCACAGCAGATTTTTCTTCATTATAAATTATGATCTCATTGTTTGCAGATGTATAGACTTGCTTGATATCATTTGCTGATTTCCACTAAAGGATTTCCACTAAAGGAGGGAAGCTCAGTTCTCCTTGTCTAGGTTAGAAAAGCATCTCTTGTTTGAAGACAAAATGCTGACTCAGCCAGAAGAATCTTAGTGGAATTTTACCTCTGAGGTGGGTCACGAAGAATCATTTTTAAAAACAAACCTGGCTTGTCAGAGGTTTGCCTGTGTAGTACTTACTGCTGACTTGCATCTCCTTGGAGATGACCAGTTACCTCTCCCTAAACAGAGTTGTATCCCGAACTATTCTCTTTTGGAGAGGTGTAAAACATTAGGATTTAATTGAAGTGGTTGCTGCTAGCTCTGCTATTCCACAGGTATGTGTAACAGACAAATTACTCAATCCTAGTAGGTGTTTTCTACATGTTCCTGAGGTTTCTTAGGAGACAGAGAGAGATTTCTTTCAGTGGTCATCTTGTCTACAGATTTTCTCCAGTTCGTTTGTCTTCAGCTCCATTACTTTTTATTGCCATGAAGTTTCTCTAGGGACTTTCTAAACCTCAGAAAATCCCTCTTTGGAAGCTCACCTGCTTCACCCCATGGCACCGTATTTGGGTACACAAACATTAAAGTCAGCATACCATGGGTCTGACAAAAGTGGATTTATGCTGGAAGCTGCCTGCTGGCTGTGGTGTTCCCAGCTCGGCGTGGAGCAGTGTGAGGGTTGGTACAAGGCATAGGGGTGTAACAAGACTTCTTCTTTCTCATTTGCCCCCTACATCCCTCCAAAAGGCAAAAGGAAACACTTACTCCAGACCTAGAAATGATCCATACCTACTCTGAAGCTTCTGTAGCATTGTTTTCTCTGTATTTACTCTTTCGTGTATTCTATAAGAGTGGTTTGGTAATTAAAAATGTAGGCACAGCAGAAAAAATTAGATTTCTCTCTGGTTGTCCCCTTGTCCCCCCCCGGCCCTGCACCCATCCCAGGCTGTTTGCCTTTGTGAGCCTTTAAAACAAATAGCATCTGGTTCTGTGAGTGTTTCTGTAATTCGAAATAGTCACGTTGCCTGCAGAAGTGAAGGGCACCACACACACCTAAAACTTGGACGCTGTTTTCTAATGAAACACGACAGCCCGTTTGTGCAGCTGTGTCTAATAAGGCATGAATACGGTTAACTGCTATTTGCCTCCTCTCACTCTGTTTGCTTGGGGTACAGAAATGCTGTACGTTCACATTAGGCAATCCAGTACAGAAATCTAACTTGCACTCTTGATGGGGAAGTATTTCATAATTTTGTAGCAGGTTAAAACATATGGTTGTAGTTACAAGACATAAATGGCTTAGTCCATAAAGCGCTGCCATTCAGCACAACTGTCGGGCTGATGTAGGTTTATCCTTCAGGAGAGTAAAATGTAGGTAACGGATAAGTGATAAGTGATATTCTGGGTCCCTGCCTGGGGAAGGGAAAAGTTTCAAATTCTTTGTAACAGGGGCATTAGTCAGAGAAGAGGAAAAGTTAATGTGCCAGAGATGGGAAATTCTCCAAATATGACTTAATTCTGTCCATCAGTTTCTCTTCTAGTATTTCTTCCCTACCCATCCCCAAGTCTAGGGAGAGTGAAATAACTTCTAGGCCACTGGCAGCAAAGGATTCAGACGTACTCCATGGTTTCATTTGACTTACCCTCTCATAGCGGTGCTGCCTTTCTTCAGCGGAGCAGAAGGGTTCTTTTCCAATAAAAATAAGGAACGTTTTCTTTCAGATTTTGTAAATGTCTCCAATTTTCTCTGGTTTTCTTAACCTGGTATTCCTCTGCAACACAGGAACAACAATAACAGAGTTAAATTTGGGAAGATGTAGGCACTGTATTAAGTGAGGCTATCAAATACTGTAGCTATTAAATGTATCTGCTCAGAATATTGTTTTTCAGTCATCAGTAGGATCAGAGTGTGGTTAAAATATGAGGTTCCCCAAGAGAGACCGACGGGTTCTCAATTGCCTTTTTATTAACAGATATTTTAAAAATGGCTATGGTGTCCCTGGTGATCAGGCTCTCACTGGTTTGATTTGGTTTGGTTCTATTTGGTTTTGAAAGTACATTTTAGAAAAAGCATTCATTCTTATATCTGTTTTAACAGATACAGTTATGCGAAAACTTTGAAATTCCTTACTTGCAGAATAAATAAATAAATAAATAAAAGGCTAAAATCCTTGGTATCGTGTACCAACTACCTAAAGTTCATTATCTGTAATGGACAACAGCCTTAGCTGGACTTCAGTCTTCTGATTGTGACTGTATGATACATAGTAATGCATTTCAAAATATATGTTCTTCTACCAAAAGCTGAGTAAAAAGCTCTCTTAACCTTCTCACGCTTGTCTTAATTGAATTACTCTGCTTCCCCTTTGTGTAGGTTTTTCCCCAGACTATAGCTGGATTTTCTGTCCAGGTTATTTAATTTCTGGAGTTGCTCAAAAAATACTCAGTACACAACACTCAAGTACCCTGTATTCCACAGCAGCTCTGGAGACTCTTAGAACAACTGAGGTAGCACCTTCTCTGTCCTCTTATCTCCCGCATCTCCAAGCTTATGTTGGTGAGAGGTTGGCTTTTTGCCAGAATTGTTGGAAAATTGATGCTTTTTCTCTCATGTCTCCTGGGGAAAAAAAAAAAAAAAGGTTGTTGGAGAATCTACCTACTGTAGGAGGTTCACTGCATCTTTCCATTGCATCTGTGGAGATGGCAACAGATACACAAAGATGTGAGCTGCTGCTGCTTCAAGGGAGTGTCAGTCATTGATGTAGGCAAAGTTTTGCATTGTCTGCGTGCTGTTTTAGTTTCGTGTGCTTGTTCGCTGCAGAGAAGAGGTTGAATGTACTGAAGACACATGTGCCAGCATCTAAATGGTAGGCACCTGGCAACAAACGTGTAGATGGAGAAGCTACCACCCGTTTGCAGAAGATGCAATAGCTGAGAAGTCTATTAGCAGGATGCAAAAGTTCAGTGTTTTCCTTCAGGTTCTGATTTGACCTAGTTTTTGCAATTACATGGGATGAAACTTTTTCTGTATGAGTTCAACCTGTGTAAGGCTATCAGTCTGAACTCCAAATGTCACCATCTGCAAGTGGTTTGGTTGCCTCTGTGAAATTAATTGTTTCCTACCCTATCACTGTGCACCTTTGGGTTTTGTCCATAGCCTGAGCAAGCTCTTTATTAGAAGTGATCGCTACTGGAAGAGGAATGATTTCTTTAGTATCTGATGGGTGGATATAGAGAAGAAAAGACAAGTGTGAAGCAGTGTGCCCTTTTTCATCCTGCTTCTCTTCTGCAAGTCAAAAGAGGACACACAGTTCTAAAGCACCAGGAAACCATTGGGCACTAGTTACCTTGTCCTTTTCCTGCAGGTACTGTTCATGGGAGTTTTATTTTCATAAAATATGTGGAGACAGGGGATACCTTTAAATCTTTTAGCTCTCAAATGTTTTCAGTAGGTAGTGGCACGGGAAACGAATTTCTTAAAAATACAAAAGCTAAATGCTGCCTCACAGAGGAGGCAACATATTTCATGCAGATGGGCTCTCAAACAGCGATGGAAACAGCAACGCATGGATGACCAGGTGACCCATTTTTCTGTCCCGAAGAACTAAAAATAATTTACATATTTTTGTTTTTAAACCATTTGCATGACATCTTGGTGTGATTACTGGCACATGTTGTATTGATTCAACTTTATTGTCGCGTTATTCTCTCGCGTTCAACAGCCACATGTGCTCCACATCTGGTGAACATTCAAAGGCCTTTTGAAAAACATCAGCATGTTTTTGTTCTTAGAAATGGTTATGACAAATATCACGCTCTTGCATCTGCTTCTGCTATTGGTTGCAAACAGGATGCACTAGGTTGTGCCTACTGTCCAGTTACAAAACCACCAAAGATAACATAATACGTTTCCTGTTAACCAAAGTGATTATCTGCTTGACTGTTGGTCCTGGTTCCTTGCACCAGAGTGATCGTGCATCCTTGTTCTGGTGAAATCACAGTGGACTGTACTTTATGTGTTAGCTCTTTATGGCCATTTCCATTAGACTAGGAAATGTGGTGGTGGGGGCGGGGGGAAGGGACAGCAGGAAGAAAACCAATGCATTTTTAAGAATGAATAGGAACCCTCATTTTGTAGTTGCCTTAAAAACTGCTAGCGTCATATTCCATGTCAGAAGCCACCAACAAACTACTACTTGAAACACTGGGGAAAAAGTGGAATGTTTTCCTACAGGTCTGTCAGTACAGTTCTGGTTTGGTACACGGCTGGATGCATTTTGCAGTGTGACTGCCTGACTATTTACCATGCTTCGTGACGGTGACATTGCATTTATGGTGAACCTCTGCATGGTGTGAAGTGTACTCATTCTGAACACCATCTGTTTAGAATATACAGTTCCCTGTACCAAATCAGTCGCATGCAAAGGAGATTGCAAGTGTGCTTTTCACACATTATTTATTATGTAGGGCAAAGTTAAAAATCATGATTAGCATCTTCTTACATTTCACCCTTAGGTGCATATAGTATAAAATCTCAGTTGGAGGTACCTAAAGCCAAGCTCAAACCTGAAACATGTTTAGTTGGGCTTAGAATGAAGGAGAAAATATTCTCCTGACTCAATAATGAACTTCATTTCTCTTTTGGGACTTGACTTCTGACACAGAGAGAAGGCCAAAATAAAAACCAGAGTGAGTGAGGGCCCCGACTTAAACCTGCTTTTAATTAAGCCTTGTAAAGAAGCTTTTCTGCTAAAACTCTCAGGTTGAAGAGTTCATGAAAAAAAAAAAAAAACAACCAACCTCCCTGTGGCTTATGAACAGCCAAAGTGGGGACTTTTGAACACACATTTTTGACCAGTTTAAACCAGAAAAAATTGCAAGTGAGCAAGTCCATATTATTTGCTTAACACAGTTTTTAGCAGGCCACTCTTTTTCCAGTTACCTTCTTTTTTATTACTATTATTATTATTATGAGTGTTTCAGTTTAAACCTTAACGCCACTGCAAGATGTTTTGATATTAGCAAACATGAAAACTAAATTGCTTTGGTTTCCTCTTTTCCTAATTGCACATAAATCTGACCCAGTTCAGCTGGACACAGTTACAGTGCGTTGGAAATGCAATACACACATTGCCAATCAGAATCCTTGCGCCAAGGCAAAGGTCAAAGCAATTTTCTTGTTTGTTTGTTTTTAAAGGGATTAAAGAAATGTAGTTTTTACCACAAGGAAAATGATAGTGCCCTTGCTCGAGTACAGCTTTTAAGTCCACTTTTCAGTGGGAGTAGACAGTCCTGTCTGGAGCGGTGGCGGAGATCATTTCAGAAGTAAAGGTTGTGTGCTTCCCGTGCAAAAGTGATGCTGGTTGTGCAAGACTTCTGCTAGATGGCTTACACTATCAACCCCAGACAAGAGCTTAAACCACACTCCAGTAAAGCTGTGGCTTCGGTGGCAGGCGTGTAAACAAAAAGGGGTGGGATACAGCTAATGGCAGCAGTATAGCACTAAAGAAAATAAATAATTCCCTTTTATTTGCAACTGGCAAAGGCCCAAATGCTGAAACATCATCAATCATCCTTGATGACTAGATGAGATCATAAACCGAATGAGGAAAAATAAACCCGAATTTAACTTAAATTGTGATTGGCACAGTAAAAATTAACTTTCACCCAAAAAAATGTTTTCTTCTTCCAAAACATTTCTAATTGCCGCCCTTCCCAACTATTCCCCACCCATTGCAGAATTTCCAAGTACTCTTCACTGTTGATAGATGTCACTCCTTATCCTTCCACGTCTGTTGCAGCATGTGCTTATAGTTTCTTGTTGAGAAACAAACTGCTTTTGTATTTCTCCCCCCAAAACATTTTAAGTGTAGACTTCATATAAATACTGAACATCATGTTATTCATAACCTCATAATTCACCAGTCTACCAGCTGAATAATGTAGCAGGCATGGAAGACTGAGCAGCAAAGGATGTTGTACAGACCAGGAGAGCCATTCTGACAAAAATCTGCTGGGGCAAAAAAAACCTCCTGAGAAAAATACATGAAGTTTCTTTTTAATTTCTTCACACATCTAGGGTTTATTATGAACAAAAGACACACTCTAGGGAACAGTTATGTACTATCAGGAAAATTGACTTGATATTTGAATTTTTACAGCTGTTTATATTTTGCAACGTGAGTTTTTATTAAGTTTCTGTATAATATCCCTTGAAAGAAAGGTTTGTTCCTCATGAGCTTTAAATATAAAAGTTAAGTTCTGGAGGTTGGAGACCTGGTAGAAATAAAATTTCACTAACAGTAGGAAGTCGTGAGGCTGTGAAATCAGTTTGGACCTGGCAAATGATATCTTTATTTAAAAGGTAAAGTAGCGTGTCATGAATATTGCAGTCAGGCAATGATCATTACCGGTTATTTGAGAAACATCAGACACATGAAGAATCAGTTTGACACTATCTTTTGATAAGCAATAAACAGGGAGGTTTTGTAGTTTTAGGTCGTTGGTTTAAAGGCGCTGTTACATCTTTGCTGCTCATGGCACTTATAAAGTAAGCTGAGAACATCAGTCTGGTTCTTAGAGGTCTAACTGATGCCAAACTGGCAGAGATTGAGTAGGAAGGGAGCTTGGGCTACCCCCTAACCTCTTGAGCTTTCACATACTTCCTTTATCAGTTGTGTGTAGATAAGGGCTTTTGCTTCACCATGCTGTCAATCTGTTCCTTGCTCTAAGATTAAAACACTGAATTTAATTATGTAGCTGTGGGCCATCATGGGTTCAGCCAGCCCCTGTGATATTGGCGGTATGAAGTGACCCTCTACTGGAAATTAGCATGGATTACTGATGAGCATTGGGAACAAACAATTTGAGTGATCTTTTTGACAGATACTCTGAGAGGTTTCTTTTTTTCCCTTTCATTGTAGAAAAAAAAAGTCATAATACTGATTTAGAATTGCTCTGGTTATGTATCATTGAAATGGTGGACTGGTCATGATGGTTATTTCTTGATTTACATAGTAAGATTTTTGGGGAAAGCTCTTCTAGACTGAGTTAAATTTCAGTCAGCATATGACGATGCCACGGTATTTTATGTGGAGAGAACTTTGTAAGTTGAGAACTTGTGATTTTGGAGGAATGTCTTTCGAAGGCTCACTGATGGTTGCAGCTTACAGTACCAGAGGGATGCAGCCAAAATACTGTTTTACAGTCACACATGTCAGTTTTTCTGGCGGTGTTGGCAGGAGGCTCAATGCGCGGAGAGATGATTATCCTCTTATACATGATCGTGTTCATGTAATCGTTCTTGCCAGAAAGTGGGGGACTCAAGCACAGAGGATTTTGAGACACCCAGTGTAGACTTTGTGGATGTGGAGGTTTTGACAGTAGTTTGTGAGACCCTCCCCAGTGGTCAGTGCACAAGTGTTTGGATGTGAGAACTGAGGCTTTTGTGGCAGTGCTCATTGTTGTCAAGAGAGGAAAGGAAACATGGCTTCCACGCACTAGGGCCATATGGCTCTTCTAGGGCCACCATGTCCCTTGAAGGGACCGATAGTAAAGGTTAAGTGTGACATGTCGTTCTGGGGTATTTTGGTACAATTTCATTTAACTAAAGTTACCATTTCACATTTCTCAAGTGGTTAGACATTGAGATTTAATAACCTCATCTTCTAAGTTCACGATGCTTTTAGGTGAGATGGGTGGCCAGTGATAGGTGTGACCTAATTCAAGGATGAGAACAAGCGGAGTGGTCTTTTAGGACCAGTTCTGGGTTCTTTTGCAGTTGGCTGAGTATTTGCTCTCCTGCTCTGACAAGAAGGGCTAAGAAAAGAAAAAGGCGGTGCTGTTTCCAAGGAGAGCTGCTTACTGCTCCAAAGCTAGGTCTGCTCTTGCAAATCCCATTGATACCTCGAGCTCTCAGGATACAATATAGAGACAAAAGTTATCCTCAAGTGAAGAAATTTCTTTTCCTCATTGTTTTACCACTGCCATCATCAAAGTTGCCTTAGCTATGTGGTTTCTATAATCATAGCTGTATCTTCAGAGCCTGTTCTAAATTTCATGGCCACTCTTGCACTCTTTGCAGAGAATGGCATGAAAAATTGGCTTTTGTAGCACAGCCTTACTCTCTTCCTGATGTTTGGTTTATTACTGGCTGTTTGATTCTTATTTAGTTACTTACTAGTTATTCTCAGGCTGAATATGTTGCTCTTACTGCACGCTTTCTATTGCTCTGTGCCATTCAAGAGGAGGATTTCCGCTTTCAACGAGGATTTTAATAGCTCTACACCAAAAGTTGTTAGATCCATGTATTTGGAAGGATTTGACAGATCGTGAGTATGTTCTGGAAGATAGGAGAGTAGTGAGTGTAACCTTCAGGCACCTTCCATTAATTCAGCCTTTCAGATTAAGTGTAAAATACTGTAGTTCCCGTAGTAATCTACAAGTTTAGCAAACTGTTTTATTGATAAATGCAGTAAGAATTAGGGGGAAAGGGAAAACAGAGATTTTAGACAATTTTATTTTATTATATTTTATTATTTTTATTATTNNNNTTATTATTTTTATTTTATTTTATTTTATGGTAACAGCAAATACATATTCCCCGCATCCTTCACTTTATCCGTGTGTACCAAAAGGTTGCAATTCTTAAATAATTAAAAGAATTAAATAATCATTCTTTTTCTTCCTCTCATAATCCACTGGGATTCAGGTACTGGGGAGAAGGATTCCAGGAGCCAGTTCTCCTGCAGGAAAGAGGAATACGGATCACCGTTATTGATGTGTTTGTCCACTCCTTGGACTGGTTTGAGTGTCAAGATCTGGTGAAGAAATTTAGCTGGCTTCCCCAAGGGGAGTGAGAGCCGCTGGAGGCGGTGAATGCAGCCTAAGTAGCTTCATTTTCCTTTTCTAACACTTCTGGCAAGGATCACCTGAGCCCTCACAAGTTCTGCTAAATAGAAGAAAACCGTTGCACTTAACATATATTTTTGCCTGTAGTGGCTAATGGAACATTTGTGCTCTATATTCACATCATCTTTCATTTTGGACATGAGGTAGACAGCGACTTCTGGTTTTTCTTCCAGGAATTTGGTTTGTCAGAGAAAGCATCTGGTTTATGTAAATGAGCAAGGAATTCGGTACACGAGAAGATGATTGCAAAATAGTATCTATGTGGTCTCTGCATTCAGTAATTTTGTAAAAAGAGACGTTTATTCGTTCTAGAAATGCTGTGCCTTTTTCAGTGCGCAGTGTTAATGAACATGTTTTCCTCCTGCTAATTAAAAAAAAAAAAAGTAGAAAAAAAAATGAAAAAAAGAAAAGGAAAGGGCATGTTCGCTTTAGCACTGTAGCGGGATTTTTGGGATGCTGCAGGAGGCTGAAGTTCAGTCCGGATCGGGTTTCCAGGCGGCGGCTCTGCTCCCTCCGCCGCTCCAACACTGCCACCTGCAGGGACCGTCTCGGGAAGGGGTCCGTCACCGCCACCCCCGGTACCGATTCCTGCCCCGCCATCCCCGGCATCCCCTGCACAGCCATCCCCGATCCCACCGGCCCCATCCTCGGGCCCGGCCCGACCATCCCGGGTACCGCCACCCTCATCCCTGGTCCCTGCCCAGCCGCCGCCAGTCCTGCTGTCCCCGGTCCCTGCCCGACCATTCCTGGTCCTTGCACCGCCACCCCCAGCCCAGCCATCCCCGGCACGGCCCAACACGGTCATTCCCGGTCCCTGCCCCTACTTCCCCGGTCCCTACCCCACCACCCCGGGCCCCGCCATCCCTGTCACGGCCCTCCCTGGTCCCAACCCTGCCATGCCCATCACAGCCATCCACGGTTCAGGCACAACCATCCCTAGCCTCTGCCCCTACATCCCCAGTCCCAACCCCTCCATCCCCAGCATGGCCATCTACAGTCCGGACACGGTCCCCGGTCCCTGCCCTCCCATCCTTTGCCTGGCCCGCAATAGGGAAAAAAAAAATCAAAGCTCAGTTTATTTATTTATTTATGTTTATTTTTAAATCTGGCCCTGACTCGGGGGTGCGTCTCCGTAAAATGATTTTGGTGGCATTTATGTCGCATGCTTTCTGACGTGGAAAAACAAATCAAACCCTGCTTATCGCATGAATCATTGTTCAAGTCAGCAGTAGTCCTCTTGTGTAAAATCCGCCAGTAAAAGCCGGGAGGATGGGGATTAAACCTGGAGCACATTAAATTAGTTCCAGTCTACCCTGAGCAGGCTCGGAGTTGCTTGCTTAGGCAGGCAAAACGGAAACAGGCAGTTTATAACAAGGCTGGTTTAAAAACTGTGGGGTTCATTTGAAAAAGATTTATATCCCCCACTTACATAAACATTACAAACGTGGGCCGCAAGCAGGAGGCAAATCTTTATCAAAATCTCTTTAAGAGCTTTTTCACTGTGAATAAAATGGACAGCGTGTACTCTCGTTTGAAGATTCGCCAATATTTGTACAATAATCTTTTCTCAATGCTCCGAGTAATTAAAATACGGCTCAGGGTAGAACAGCGAGACCACCAACCGGTAATTTGCTGGGATCTGACAAAAGCAGCGATGACTGAGGTGTGGGAGGGAAATTATTTGGAGGCAGGAGAAAAAAATGTCCTGAGACTGGTTTAGGTTTTCTGTAGTGCTTATTAAACAAACAAACAAACAAAAAAAGGTGAAATTTTAAATAGAAAACAACCACATCTAGATTTATCTGAACCCATCCCATCCCCCTTCCCTGCTGGATGCTGCCAGTCTTAAACAGTGTAGAAATGTTGTGGGGGGTTGTGATTTTTGCTGGGGCCTGCAGCGCTGTCTGCTGGGAAGGTCGGAATGTTTGCTCCGGGAAAACTAAAAGGAGTCTGGGATGCGGGGGTCCCAGCTGATGGCTGGAGTAGCTGCTTGTATGGTACCATCTGGGGGGAACTGAACTGTGGTGATGTTATTTTGGAAGCTTATTTGTAGGATTAAACATATATTAGGGCAGTTAACACACACACCCCCCAATTTTTATTTTTAGTATTAAAACATGATTTTATTTCTCGCTGTTGCAATACCATTTTACTTTGCTTATGTACGGTACATGTTAATAAGAGTTGTCCAGGTCCTGGATTTAACAGAAAGTGCTTTTCATATTTCATTTTGATGTTAATAAACAGTGTCTAAAGGGGTTTTGTAATACTATTCTGCCTTTCAAAGTGGGATCCAAGTCTCAGATAAATGACTTAAAGTATTTTGTGAGTTGTAACATATAACCAAGATCCTCTGGATCCTCTTATTCAAACTATGGTTTCTCATACCTCTTCTTTTTTGTTGCTGTGGTGTCTCCATACGGAATATCACTTATGCCCCACACGCCTTATTCTCGTGTCCTGAGAGCAGACAGACAGACAGCTTCTTAGAAAAGTAGGATCTTTCTGTGCTGCAGAGGGGGTGAAGAATTTTCTGGTCGTTGCCAAAAAAGAAATTAGTATTTTTCTACTGTGATAGTGGTATGCGTGTGCTGCAGTAGAAGCAGTAGAGGTTGGAAGCACTCCCACCCTGAGGTGTGGGGAGCCAGATAAGAAGAATAAAAACGATATCAAGGTGCTATATTTTTCTCTCTGGCAAGAGAGACTGTGAAGTAGATAGACATTACCCATCCTGGCTTTTGAAAAAGGAGCTAATTAATACTGAGCTCCATCCCGTGACAGTTTGACAGCTATTGATGCTCCAATTAAAGAGGCCACAGCGGCCTCAGAATGTGCCTCTGCTCTGTTGGCATCAGCCTGCCATGTGTGGTGGCTGCAAAGGGGATTATTTGCTGCACTGAGTGTTCTTACTCATCCCTGGGACTCGGCATCAGACCATCAGAGCGCCTGAATTAGGGCTCAGTAGCAGGAGGAAGCTGCCACTGCTCACAAGTCAGGGAAAGCAAGTAACTCAGAGTCAGACATGGAGGTGGGCATCGGTCTCCAGTCTCAGTCTGGCACCTGAGCCCCCTTTCTGTCCTACCAACAGGCACGATGGGGAAAGAGAAAAATATCTTGATACCTCACTGTCTGTCACGAACAACTGAGGTGGGGGAGAGGGGGTTGGTTTGGGTTTTTTTTAACATTGCACACACAAGCAACTTTTTTTTTTCGCCTGTTACTGAAGTCTGAATTGCAAGTGTCATAACTCATCACATTTTTATATTCTCCTGTTATCATTTTTTAAAAAATAGTCAATATAAATGTAGCTGGGGAAACATCTGGGCTTATCTTTAAGGCTGGTGTGGGTTTTTGTCTAGTTAAAATGGCATTGTATGTACATTTCCCCGTATTTTCAGAGTGAAACTTGAACGTAAGAAATCCTTTCTGCGTGAAGCAACTAGGAAACATATATGAAAGTAACTGAAAACTTCTGAAGTCCTTAAATGTTTGGAATGACATGCATGATTTAAGTGTTTTTAGATATTGGGACCAGATGTCCTGTGCTCCAGTCGGCTCCCTTTGCACAAATGTGATATCATGAGGGATACTTACGCTGACTCAGGCGTTTGGCTGAGTGGGAGGGAAATCCCAGGGGGACAGAAAGCCGGGATTGTTTTTCTAGTGGTAGCTCGTGCCGGACAAACGGACGGGGAGAAGGAGTGGCAGGAGCAATCCCTGGCAGCCGGGATGCCCTCACATGGCCCTTGCAGCTGGCGGTGGGAGAGCAGCCCGATGTCTTCTCAGGCAAGGAGCCAGCTGCAAAACCACCGCCAGTTCCACCCAGCACGGATGGGAGCGCTGAAGGGAGCTGAAAGAGGAGAGGGCTTGCTGTGTGCCAGCTGTGGGAAGGGCACGTGGGCCAAGGGACGGAGAACGTTATGACTGAGAAGCAGGTGTTGGATATATTTTCTAATAACTGGTGGCCTAAAAGGTCATTATAACCCCATGCACAGGGGTGTCCAACCCAGGGCCTGTGGTCTGTTCATCACCACGTGTGAATGTATATCAGCATAGAGGATTGTCCAGAGAAGCTGTGGATGCCCCATCCCCAAAGGTGTTCAAGGCCAGGCTGGATGGGGCTTTGAGCAACCTGGTCTAGTGGGAGGTGTCCCTGCCCATGGCAGGGGGGGTTGGAATTCGATGATCTTTAAGGTCCCTTCCAACTCTAACCATTCTATGATTCCTGCTTGGTTAAGGAGCTGAAGGAGCAGCTCTTAAGCCCTTGTTTTAAACTGTTAGTCTACAGAGCAGGAAAAAGTTTCCAGGACAGGGTGAGAACATTAAAAGAATGGGATTTCACAAGTTTTTCACCGCAGCGTTGTCACAGTAGAAGAATAACTGTCATTTTGCCTATGCCTGTATTCCACTTCATGGCTTATGTTTGATAGATGATCAGTACTCTTTGCAGCTGTAGTTCTCACACACTTATAGTGAAAAAAAAAAAAAACAACGCATCTTTTACTTTAAAGTATCACTGTTGTTTCTACCATTTGCTGCTCTCTGAAAGATGGTAACCTGGTTGGGTTTTAGTGGCAATGAAAAACTGGACAGGAAAATTAAAGTTTTAAGCTGATACAGTCCATAGGATGAAATGAGGTATGGTTGTATAATTAAGCTTGGTTTATTCTTCCCTGCCTGAAAAAGGGAAGGAAAATGCTAGTCCTTGTGCAAATTATGCCAGGATTCCTCCAGTGAAGATGTCCTGTCAATGAAAGATTCCTTCCACGCACAAAAATGGATGAGGGGCTCCTGAGTTACAAACTTAGGCGTGGGACATCTGCCTTTAATCACCATGAAAGCCTGAATCCTGTTTAAAGCATGGTGAGCCTTGTACAAGGGCTAGAAATGTCAGTAGTCTATTGTGATAACATTTACTGTACTGATTAACAGCCGTGGTGCTCTGCAGTGGACTGATAATCTGCCTTCGCATGTCTTTGTGTTGCCGTTCTGTCTCCTTCCTGTGGTTCCAGCCGGGACTGTGGGCAGAGCAGTGGGATCTTCTCCTCTGCAAGCCTCCCATGTCCATACATTTTTGCTTTGTGGTTTATGCCATGTATTATGTCTTCATCTATCTCTATACCGAGGTATAAAGTACTTTAAAGACAATGCAAAACATTTTCAAGTTAGCTACTCTTTAAATTCATATCTGTAAAATTCAGTAACGTGATCCAGCATCTAGTCTTGTATGACCATCTCATGCAAGTTGATGTTTTTAATGGCTTCCAGGTTTATTGACCTGTAGGAGTTACGATTCCTAGTATTTTGGTAAATTCCAACAGTTTTTGGCATGTATGTTTATCATAGTGGTAAATTTTCACTAAGATTTTTGGCCTTTCTGTTAAGAAAAAGAGCAAAAGAGAAGGGATAAGGAGAGAGAATGCTGCTTTGCTCAGATCCACATTCAGTTCCATTGAAATTGTCATCAAAAAGTTGAATCTCAGGGATAATGTGAAATGGGGCATGTTCTGGTCAATGTAGTACTCTTATTGGGCATATTTTATGTTATTGTATAATCTCTAAGCATCGCTAAAACCTGTCAGATATAAATTGGGCCCTAACTTATTTGGATTTATTTGTGTGATGCGTTTGGTGCAAATTGGCATTGGTGCTTGTGGCAGTGTAGGACAGATGTCCTTCTTGGCTGTTATTATCAAACTTCTAGGGGCAGAAGTTGACTGGATTTGTTTTAAAACATTTGACGGTGAGGTAACACAAACACAAAAAGCCAACAGCAACAAGAAAACAAATTTCTTCCAAATTAACCTGATTGTGTGCTTCAAATTCCTTTTGTTTTTCATCCTTTAGGACTTCTTTTCCAATTTTACCCTTGTCCCAGGCCATCTCATTTTTTCATTTCTGGTACCAGTGTCCACCATGGACTGACCCATCACCAAAAGTCTGGAGGTTTTCCTGCAGCCCTGAGCAGTTTCTGGAACATCTGCTGTTAGACTGGTGTAGGAGTGAAGAATGATGCACAGAACAAAGGACAGAGAAGAGAAGAGGTGCCTCAAAATGCAAGAACATGGAGGAAAAGGCACAAGATGGGGTTGTTTTGACTGTCAGTCTCCTTTCATAACTTACTGCTATGTGCCAGCCCTCACAGCATGCCCAGTATTTCAATATATCCTTTATCCTATCTGCTATTTCTGAAGTATTTTCCCCTTGCAGTTCACAATTCCTTTCAATCCAAGGTAGCACTGTGCCAAAGACTTTATAGTTTTATTCACCCGATACATTTTATGCCTAGTGTTTTATTGCATGAGACCACGGAGTTCATGCTCTCTGCTTGTTTTCTGTCCTTTCACTCTCCAAAGTCTTTCAGAAATATGCATGCAACTGAGAGCATCTCCACTAACTGGAGAACTGGAAAAATCATGGTTTCAACTTTCCTTGTTTCTCCTGTGCCTTTCTTGACTGGATTCAAGAGTCCTTTCATACTCTGAAATTTTCTTCTCTCTGAAGAGACGTACATAAACTGTTATTCTTCCCCCTGATAAGCCATCTGACTCTGAAGAAATTTACTCTTTCAGTCGTTTTGTGACTCTCTCTAACATTTTACCTAGTTTTCTACAGCTTCTTAGAAATGTGGATGCTGGAACTGGGCATGATGTGTTGGAATTAATCCTGACAGGGAAACCTGCTCCCCTGCTTTTTTCCCCTGGACCCTGTATTTTGTAGTTTGTATTGGTCCTTGTGCTGTGTCTTTGAGGTAAACATGTCCATTCTGGATTGGATCAAAAATGTAGCTGAGCTAGTTTGCTTTGTCTAACCATACTCAAAAGTAGTTGCCTACAGAAGAGCAAGCAAAGAGGACAAGGTTATATGATACTCTCCCAGCTCTGACCATTTTGAGTTCTGGAACAGATGTGGTTTCTTTGTATTTACTAATATTTGATGGAAATGTTTCCCCTGTGAGTTTTCCCATAATTTTTGTGAACCCAAGTAAGAATTTAGCAGCACAGCAGCCTTTGGCAAGGAGTCCCACATCTGAAAATATTGCATGAAGAACTACCTCAGTTTAATTTGCTTTTTGAACTGGCTCCTACCAGCTTTGTTTATTGCCACTTAGTTCTTGTGTTGGGGCACAGAGTGAGCAGTCAATCCCTACCTGTCTTCTCTAGTCCACTCATGAGGTTTTAGACCTTCTATCCCCTTTGGGTCATCTCTTTTTCCAGCCAGAAGGGTTATAGCTAGTGATCTAAGCAGGGATTCACATCCTTTCCTTGGTCTGGAACATCTGTCAAGTCTTTTTCAGTAACCATCTCCCAGGATAGAATTCCCTCCTTCTGCAGGTACGGTCTGCACTATTGAAGGACTGATTTAGTTGTACTATATTTTTCGTGATTTATATCCCTTTCATTTGTTTTCTGTCCCTGTGCATTCTTAAACTTTGCTTTGTAGTGACTGAACGCCTTCTCATTGTTCTCCTCAAAGCCAATGTGAGTTTTAACCTCCTAGGATATTATGTTATGCCCCTTTCTTCGTTTTGAACCCCTACCATCTTCTGGTACTTTTCCAAATATCCTAAGGCATATAAAAACAACCAACCAACCTCAAAAAGCAACGCACAAAAAATCCTGACACGTGTGGCACCGAGATCTTTCTCCTATACATGTTTTACCTTACCTGTGCCTGTACTCCTTTTTCATCCTTCTGACACTGTTTTTGCCATGCTGATTAATGGTTTTCCCGAGCCCGTCTGTAGAAGCCATCAGAGCTAAAAGCTTTTGACTGAGTAGGTTGGAAGTACTCCCTTTTTAACTTGCTGATGAGTCTCTCATGTCAGACATGCGGTGATTTAAGTAAAACTGTCCTTATCCTTGCAGAGCTTTGTCTAATAAAATCCAGACTTATTAAATATCCTTTTTCTCAGTACGCTCTTGCCGCTGAGCCCCTATGAACCCATTAAAATATCTTAACACAGCTGCACTCTTAGATGGTTTCCAAAGAGAGAGGGGAAAACTGGACCGTATGATGTAATGATCCACCACCAGACAGCGTAACTCAATGGGACGAGGCGATTTCTGTGCTGTGGAAGATGAGGTATCAGTGGGTTTATTGGAAGCTTTTGTGATGGCATTTAAATTTTCTCAAAATCTATTGTATGAGTCTTGTGGTTCTGACACAGTAACTGAATCTGCCTCTGGTAACACAAGAAACAAAAATAAGAAGTTGCAAGATGATTGAAAGCGGGAAATTGTTGCCCAGCAGCCGTGGTGCTCAGTGAACACAGGAGAAAGGTGATAAGAGGAAGTCTTAATTTCGTTGTTCAAAATGTAATTTCTTTTTATGTCCTAAGGAAGTTAGGTTAAAAAATAATACTGGAATACACTATTTTGGCTGTGGTTTATAGGTGGAATCCAATTCCTTAGGTCATGATCATGGGTTAGGGAGTTACTGACTGAAAGAACTGTCCTGGGCTTTGCTTTTGTGTTGGTTTTAGAGATGATAGGGCTTGAACAGCTTGTTTAAAATATTTTTGTTGTTATCACATATTAGCTGTTAAGTGTCGGTGGTGTGTTTTTGGAATTATGCAAGACACATGTTAAAAAAAGTTATCTCTGACCAGAAGAGCTTACAAATGTTGTGCTTTTTAAAAGCTTTGTGTTGTAAGTTAATTTTTCTTGCCTTTGACTCGTCCCTGTGTTTTGCAGTAAGTGCTAACATCCTGCATAGATATTCAGCAGGTATAAATTGGCAAAGGCCTGTTGATCTCTACAGTGTTGACTGATAGACACCAATTAAGAATCTGGCCCTATGACAGTGTATTGAAGAAGTCATCCAAAGAGCAGGTGATTATTTGTGTAATTTTCTTTTATATCTCTTGGCACCCCTAAACTCTAGTTCACGTAAGCTTCAAGCCAGCGCTGTTGCCTAAGGAAGCTGTCCAGTCCTTGGCCTTCATGGCTAATGTAAGTGTTTCTGTAGCCAGAGAACCAGTCTGGTTTGAAATTATTTGTTTTAATGCACAGTCAGAGAAACACTTCAGCGGGTGCAGAAACAAGAGCTTGCTGTGGTGGGCAGGAGGCAAGAATGAAGACCAGTTGGGAGAGCCTGTGCTTAAGGATGAATGTGAATCTGTGTCTTTGACAGCGTGAGCCATGTTAAAAAAATAGCTTTTAAAAAAGCTTGCTTGTTTTCTTTTATTTGCTTTTTATTTGTTTACGGTAGAATTTTAAGACTGTCTGCAAAGTCAGCCTGGAAGTTGTCTCTGCAGCTTTGAGAATATGGTTCCTGGGGCGATGCTCAGGGTGGGTGATAAATGTAGAAAGAGGGACAGGAGATAGAACTGGCTCCATAGGGAAATTTCATTAAAGACAAGAGGAGTCATTAAGAGTAATGACAGGGGAGACAGGTCCTAGATGCTTTTACTGTTTCCTGTGTCTCTCACTAGCAGTTTAGTTCTCCACTATTTTCTTTCTACATATATTCTTGGGGGATTTCTGTATCGTCTGTCCAGTGAATAGAGAGATGCTGCCATTAAAGAGAGGAAGATGCAAGTCTTTCTAGTACCAACAGGGGCAAGTCATAAACCTGTTTTGATCCCAAACAAAAGGCAACATGATCTTTCTTCTTATCTTCAAAAAAAGTCATTAAGACTTTTTTTTTTTATTTCTTCTTCTTTCCATTGGAGGTGGCCATTTACCACTGGCATCTCACACCTCCACTCTCAAGCTGCTCTGAGTTTGCTGGATGCTTCATCTGCTTTCCCTTAAGGCTAAAATTTGCTCCTCCCCCCTGCAAGGCAAAGCTTTGTCAACCCTCCCCAGCTGGAAACATCAGTTTGAGACTAAAACTTTTCTGGCATCCAAACTCACTTCCTGCAAAAGGAAGTGTACAGGCAGGGGACTTCAGTTATCAAAATGATTTCATCCTCGTCTTTACTAGCCTGCCTGAATAATTAGACGCTATATATTTTAACGCTGACAGATTGAGGGGTTTCCTTAATGGTGAGACTGTAGTGTCTCAAATTTTGTGTTGTATTTTGGGTTGGTTGTTCTTCAGTCATACCCTACAAATATGTAAAGAGATGACAAAGAGAAGGTACATTTTTATTAAAACCTGCCCAAGTCAAGAATTACAATGATTTCTAAAGCTTCTTATGGAAAAACAAAATACACGTGGCAAGATCACATTTATTTTGTCAAATCACTAGTCACCAACAGGCCATTTAATGAAAACTAAATGCATGAAATCCTTGTTTTGCTGGGAGTAGAGCACAGACGTCTTCTCACCCGTATGGAAGTTATGTGCAATCAACCCCAAATCTCAGGTGGCCAAACAGTGTGAAACAGCGAGTCCCAGAACGGCAGCATTTGATTTATGGGCAGCTGAGCACCACAGGCAGCGAAGACTCCTCCTTAGCTTGGCAGCCCCTCTCGTTTTCTCTAAGATGACTACTGCTGCAGAGCTCTGTTGCCATCAAAGGATCTGAGCTGGTGTTGCATACCCGTGGGGTCCTCCCTCGGTGCTGTTGTCACTTCTAGCAGCCAAAATATTCTGCCTTTGTCTGGATAGCGGGGAAGCTAACACGCCGTGGGGCAAAATCACAAAACAAGAAGTGTCAAATCTAGGTGAAAAAATGACAAATCAAATAGAGAAACATTGGAAAGCTGCTCTTTCCACAGCTCGTGAACCTTCTTTTTCCCACCAACGTTGTCATGTAAATAAGCTTCTATTAAATAGAGCAGTCTGGGACTGTGAGGCAGGAGAAGACCCAAGGGCTTGTGAATTTCCACTGGTCTTTCTGCTGGTTTTACCTGCAGCTGGATTTTGGAGTTGTTTTTCAGTTTTGTTTTTCCCCAGATCAATTCATCACTCTTTTAAAGCTGTGTGGTTCCCATTCCAAAAAGTTCTGTTAACTCATGCGACCTCTGAAGGAATTAAACATGTTTTGCTTCCTAAACAGAAAGCCACTATTTGCATAGTGAAGTAGTCTCTTAAGATTTATCTCCTCCTTCTTCCTGGATTTTAAAAGAAAATAAATTCCATTGGCTTGAGGTTGATTTTTGCTTTAATATTTCTAATGATGTGTTGAGGACAGTGGGCTGGAAGCGCGGGGATGAGAGTGCTCAGTTGTCTTCTCAATTTTGTCAGGGACATGTGTTAATTCAAGTAAACTCTGACCCTCTTCTTCTCTTTCTCCCCAGCACACTGTTTTCTATTGTGTAAAAGATGTGTGTCAAGATACACGTGGCTTTAGGTTCTTACAGGTTTCTTTAATACTGAAAATAATGCCTTTCGCAGAAATGCTGAACATTTTTTCTTGGGTTCATTACGCTTCCTCTTAATTCCTGTAGATCCTTTAAATCACATTTTAAATGTCACTTTTGAAGCGCGATATCATGTTTGGTGTTTAAAAACTGAAAACATTGTTTTTGTACTTTCTTCACTGTCCTCCCATCTGCCAAAACTCGGGCCTTTTGCAAAAATCAGCAAATTGACGTCAGTGCATTTACCCTTAGGGATAGTAAATTATTACACAGCTTAAGTTATAAAAATAAATAACTAAGGAGGGTGGAGAAAAGAGATGGAAAACGACAAGAATCTATCACAAACTCTTCCTGGATTCTGAAGAATATATGATTATAGCATTAAAATGTCCAAACAATGCAACTGAGCAGAAGACATTAGAGCTTGGGCCTGAACTGGCTCTGCATTAAGCAGCATTAATGTTTTTTATGCAACCTTTGGAAAGCTCAGAATTGACCTGTTTTTATTATTTTTATTGGCTCCCTTGATGATAGACAAATGGGGCTAACCTGAGGCCAACATAACCAGCAGGAAATTTGGGTCATGGGTAGTTACATTTTTAAAACTCATGTTTTAGGGTTGTTCAATCAGGGTAATTGATTGATTGTGAGACGGTGCAGGGAGCCCTTAAATCATCGGAGGTGGCCAGATAATGACAATCTGCCAGTGGATTTTGTTTGAGGCAAATTTCCCAGCTCCCTGCGGAGCCGAGCTCTGCAGTGAGGCTACGAGTCCCTTTTTTGTTTTTCATGCACTCTCCAGTCCAACTGGCCTGTTTGGACAAAATAGCCTCTCAAACTTGGCAGTTCCATTTGAAGTCCTCTGTAGTGCCATTTCCCAAGAGATAAGGGAAAAACATTCCAGAGAAGTTCATACCCCAGAAAGACCCTACGTGCGTTCTGAAGTTAACGGTTTATTATAGCTCTTTAATTTTTTTTTTCTCTTTCATTTTTACTTTGAAGATAAGAGGTGGCAATTGTTGCTTCAAGTTGTTGAGTTCTAGCCCGCCCTACAGTAAATCATCCTGAAAGTTTAGACCAATTTATTATTTTTTTTTTTATCATGTATGTTTGAAAGTTTGCCAGAGATGCTGTACACGTGTACTTTCAGGAGCTGCTATCCTCAAGCAGGAGCTGTTGACCCTTCTGTTTTATACACCCATGGGCATTCTCACTCCTCCACACACTTGGATAACTCGTGTGTGCAAAATGCAGCTTTTTCAAGAACTCATCTTTGGTGTTGTAGGAGCATGTTATGAGTGAGATATTTAGAGATGGGGTGAAGTAGAGAGTTCGTTGGGAGGGAAAGGGGGAATAGATGATGTGCCAGTAGATGGTAGATGACGTTCAATAATATGTGGCTTGACTACCCTTAAAAGTGAATTCAGATTATTATAGATTGAAGTTTATTGTCTGTTCCAGAGTAACACCACATGTAGGCTAATCTTCAGTTGTTAGATTTTTAGGATTGATTCAGCTTTTGTCTGTTGCAGGGGGCTTCCTCCCGGTAGCTGCATCATACCTCTGAATTCCTTGAAGTTCTGTCTTTTTTCCATTTTAGGATCTGGCTGATCTGATATTTATTGTGCTGGCGTACAGATGAGCATTTCTTTGTGACACTTTTCAGAGAAGAGAGCAGATAATACTCAACTGAGGCAGGGCTGAGCTGAAATTTGGGAACCAGCAGCCTGCTCTTGAGGGTGGCCCAGCTGCCAGCGTATGCCAGACCAGCGCTAAACACCACGGTCTTGCTTCCCAGGCAGAGCAGCGCCTGGACTTGCTGTGCATGGGATGTAACTCTCCCTGCCCAAACACACACTGTGCCAACCCCTCTCGGATTTCCAAATGTTCCTTTTTGGCTCCCACGTGCTTTTGACCACTGGAGCTTTGTAATTTACTGCTTCAAGTCCACAGCGTGCACTTACTGTTAGGTTTAGCGTGTGGGCAGTTAGAAAATTCTTCTCCAAGGTATGTGTTCGAATAGGAACATAACATCTGACCACATTAAAGTCCCTGGAAAGATGGGTCCATGGCAAAACTGGTATGTCAGGAGCAGGGTGGAGCCCAAACTCCACAGAAGTGTTGTTCCCTATAGCACAGGCTGGAAAAAAAAATTGCTTGGGAGCTTGAGTAATTTGGGCTTGCTTTATGATCGTGATCTGTAGTGGATCGGTGAAGGTTTAAAAATTACAGTTCATGAGGTGCTTGTTAATATTTATGAGGTTGTCAAACAACTGAAACAAAATAGAACCAAAACCAGGACCCCCCGAAGTGTCTTACAGAGCATGCCAGGAGGTGAAACTTCCAGTTTCCATGTTCCTAAAGTTAAAGTCTAAAATCCCTGCCCAGATTTCTGAAAAAAAAACCCTACTCAGTTCTCAGAAGATCTCAGAACTAAAGTAATGCAGTTAAAAGCAGTGATAAACCTAATTGCATGATTTTGTTATGGTAGAAACTGGTGTCTCTTTCTGGTTTGTTTGTTTTGTATTTTATTTGCTTACTGTGAATCTATTTAAAGGGTGTATTATTGGCTGTGGTGCCTATTTACCATGACTGTTTGAAGTTACTGTAGTAACAACCAAGAATTAATGTTTGTGGACTTGACTCTTTGGGCTGTAAGAGATTTGATGTTCTGCTGTACACTAGGAATTGACCCACAGGTTTTCACAGGGAGCTGGTTGGTCGTCACAGGGCAAGGATCAGGGTACTGGTGTTGCAGGAGACCTCATGGATGGATCCAAACAATTGTTGCTACCGGGAGATGAAGGCTGTTCTCTCCTCCCACACCTCCATCCCTGCACAGAGCCAGCCTGCTCCTCCTGCTTGCCTTCCCCTGGCCCCTCTTCTCACCCCATTCTACTGCTGAGCTGCAAACTAAGCCACAGCAGAAAACTCGTGTGTGGTGGTTTCATGTAGAGGTGTGTGTGTGCAGCGAGGGTGACAGTTTTTCTCTACCATTAGTCACTCTACTGTCCTGAGTGGCAGAGACCTGCACGGTGCATCTAAACTCCAGCCCTGGTGTTACATGATGTGGACATCAGTGGGGTGCTTCAGGAGATTCATGGCTGAAGTCTCCTTTTTGCAACCACGGGAAAGCTGTATGGACACCACTCCCACAGAGATGAGAAGAAGCAAGTGTGGTTTCAACTACTGGAGACCTAGGACACCCCAGCAGACCCTCAGTTTCCCCCTCACTTTCTCTGCCAGCCTTCCTCTCCTCATATGCCCATTATCATAGAACCATAGAATGGTTTGAGTTGGAAGGGACCTTAAAGATCATTGAGTTCCAACCCACCCAACCCTCCCCGCCATGGGCCAGGGCATCTCCCATAGACCAGGTTGCTCAAAGCCCCATCCAGCCTGGCCTTGAACACTTCCAGGGATGGGGCATCCACAACTTCTCTGGGCAACCTCTTCCAGTGTCTCACCACCCCAATAGTGGAAAATTTCTTCCTAATAGCTAATCTAAATCTACACTTTTCCAATTTGAAGCCATTGGCCCTCAGCCTATCATCACAGCATGGATGTGCTTGCGGGAATAAGCCTGACCTGCTTAGCACAGAAGACTTTTTGGTGTGGAAGAACCCTGTCAGATGGCTTGAGGAGCTGTCAAGTGAGCTGTGAAGGAGACAGAGGGAGAAAAGTGTCAGGACATACACCAGGCAGATGACTGCTGTCCTGTCCTTGCTCCTGTTGTACAGATCCTCTAGGAAACCATACTGGTCACTTAAACCACACACTTTACAGGTGGTTCTTTCTGTTTCTAATTTTTTGGGTTTCTGACCTGAAAGCATTGGGTCGTATTTGCAGTTGTGCTGAGAGTTTGCGACAACAACTGGAGCCAATGGGAGCTGGGCTTTGAACTCTCTGCTCAAGCACAAAATCAGGCCCAAAGAGGAGGATCAGAATTTAGACAAAGTGTTTGACCTTCTGTTTTGTATCATATTTTTGCACATACTAGAACAACTGGTCCTCCCATCCTCACATCTTACTGGGACGTGGAGAAGATCTAATCATCAGGTTTTTCAAGTGCTAAGAGGCTGGTGTCACGAGCGCCTAGGAAAAGTCTTGTAGGAAACTAATAAATTTGCTACCTGAGCAGCCAATGAGCAAATAAGTCAGAGGACGATGTGCTGACAAATGAGAATTCAAATATCAAACAACGTTTCGTTAAATGAGCACTGGTGCTACAAGAAATAATAACTTGTGGATGCCGGCAGGAGTATGTCTGATGGCTGATAAGCACAATGGGGGAAATCTGACGTGATCTTCCTTCTGTTTTTCAGACTATTGGCGAGTCAGAAATGCCCAGCGTTTTGAACCAGTTATTGCCAATGATCAAGTCTTACAAAGAGAGGACGAAAGATGACTATACCTGCGAGGACTTCCTTATCTTGCTGGTATATATGTATTCAGTGGTCGGAGAAATCAAAAGTGAAAACGAGCTGGAGGCAGCTGAAGAAGAGGTGAAGAAGGCCCTAGTCAAGGCCATTTGTGATGAGCCAGAGCCACCTCCTGTGCTGCAGAAAATAACAGGTAAGATTCTGCCTGTGTGGTGAGAAATTGGATGGCTCTGAACGTGGGAACTGGGAAAATCATATAAAAGTGGCCTAACTCGTCTGTGGTGCTGAGGGTATGTGAGTAAGCACAAGGATTTCCTGTAGATTTGTTCCATCTCCCATGTTCGTATATGCCAAATGCTGACAGGCTGTTCTTGAATAGTGCTGAGTCTGATGAAAGCTCTACACGTTGTTCTTTTTGTTAAAGGTTGGCTAAGTTAGTGTGTTTTCATAAGGTAAGCTTTTCCACAATTTCTTTCATTGATCAGTGTAAAGTTGACCCTGGGAAGTCAAAATTAATCCTGGAACCATGTTCGTTGAACCACAGTTGTTTTGTGAATGCAAGGAGCTGGCCTGTCTGGCATGAAAGAAGAAATGTGTCTAAAACCAACACTGAGCTTTTTGCTGAAATGACATGAACCTTAGCCTTTAAAAATAGCATGCTAAGCCTTTTTTTACATGAACACTCATAGAGCAGAAAAGTTCTAACCTTTTGCTGTTGGTGTCACATTTAAAACAAACAAACAAAAAAAACCCTGTTAAAAAACTTTCATTAAAATGAATGAACTATGGCTCAAGGGTGGTGAATCTCGATAGCAGAAGGGATCTTCCTTCCTGGTGTCCCTTTCTAATAGAGAACAGGTCATGGACCAGGTCACCCTTGAGGTAGGGGGCATATGAACATAAAACATATTGTTGTGAGGAGCTCATAACTGAAAGCCTTTGCCGAGAATGGGCCTAAGTGGAGAATCTCAAGGGCAGTGGAGTAATTCTGCTCTTGGTTATTCTGGTAATATTCCCTGTAGATGTTTCTGCTTGAAAATACCAGTGTGGTCTGACCGGTCTGCTCTTGCTTTGAGTGTGAAACACTTTAATGGTTAAAAGACACTTACTGTAGAAATATTCAGTCATATTTGCACTGTGCTGTTATTTTAGTGCTCCTGGCCCTGGGACCCACAGTGTTCCAGGCTTCTTGTAGAATTTTGCTTTCCTGCTTTTTGGTACGTACTGCACATCTTGTTCACTGTATGGTGCTTCCTTCACAGCTTCAGTGGAGTCTCCTATTGGGTACAGTGCAGTCATTTCTAAACCTCCATTTTCTTAGTTTGCATTTTCTTCTGTAATTCACAGTGGTTTGGATCACAGTTGTATGGATTTCCCTTTGTTGTGCCTATTATAAGTATGGGAAGATCTGAAGTCTCTAAAAGTTCAGTCGAGTACCAAAGAGGAGCTGCGACCCTGCGTACATAGGTGCTTCCCTTGTTGCTCTCTCTGCTCTCAAGTTATGTAGTTGCAAGCACAGATGGAAATCAAAATAGACATTGTGCTTGTCTTATGTTCCATAACCTGTGAATAAGTCCACAGTTTTTGGAAATGTACTTGTATGCTTGATCTCCAGTGTGTCCATGTTTCCTGAGTAAAAGTGATTATCTGGGTGTTTGCTCTCAGCTTCTGGGCAGGTGAATGAATGTTTGAGTACAAAGATCCTTTAATTTATGAAATAAAATTACTTCTGTCTTTTTGCCTAGTGGACAAGCTGTTAGAAGCATGGTGGGTGTCTGAAGTACAGCATTCAGCTCCTAAGTATTCACTCTGTTATGTGGGGCATCTGGCTATGAAAAGGAGAAAGCCTTGATGCTGTGCAAGCACTGTTCACCAGCAGCCAGAGCATTTGTCTGTTACCAACCTGAGTTTAGCCACAAATCCAAAACACAGAACCCTTCAAGCTGCTGTGAAGGAGGTTAACTCCATCCCAGCCAGACCCAGTACAGGTAATTTTAGACTAAGCATGTCATTATTACATTATGAAGTTAAATGCATAACACAAAGCCAGAGTCCTCGCGTCCTTCTCTTTCTGTACCCGTGTGTTTAGCACAACCACGTTTCTTTCTGCCCGAGTGATAGTATTTCCTCTTGCTTGCATACTTTCTTGGTTCGTCAGCATTCTTTGTTGTTGCATCTTCTTTAGCACAACAGTTCTTTTGACTTACTCATGTAAGAGGGAAAAAAATAGTAACGCTTACTGTTGTGACTAAAAATAAGGATTGTCTTAGGAGGAAAGTGCAAAAGAGAATTTGTAGGAGTTCCCCGTAGGTAGTTTTCAAGCCTTTAGTCATCCAACAGATTGCTTTCTCAGCATTAGTGGAATTTGCTGAATTTGTAATTTGCTGTGTTTGCAGTACAGTTGAATTGGGAAGACTGAGAAAACATGAGCAGCTCTAGACCTCGTCTTCCTTTGACTTGTATTTTGCCAGGCCTGTGGTCTACATCCTGCTTCCCTTTGAATCCCGGTTTGCGGTACACCTTGCTCGCTGCTTGAGTGGCAAAAGAGGTCTGAATGGTATGAGCACCCGCATGATTCCTTTCAAAGGAACAGCAGGAGGACTTTCCTTGTAGCAGGGCTGGAAGTTGGGGAAGAGACGGCAGCACCAGTTTCCCCTTTTGGGTAATAGTGTATATAATACTGACACATCTTCTGTTCCCAGCAGTACATGCTACTACAGACCTTTACAGTTCCTTTTAGCAGGTATAGGTTGGCCTGTTTTTAACGAGGTCAAACAACAGCAAAGGGTCTGGATAGGTCATAGTCCAGACTTGCTGTGATCTGCTCTTGTTTTACCTCAAGTCAAAAACAGGAGCAAACCTTTTCTGCTCTTAAATGGCCACAGAAGTTAATTAGACTAAAATCAATGTCAGTAATTCTTGCAATCTCTCATTGATGACCAGAGCAAAGCAAAATATTTGCAGTCTTTTATTTTGAGTTTCCCATCAGGGTAAATGGTAGGAGGAGTGTTAAATGGGACGTGTCAGGAGAGGAAAGAAGCCAGTTACTGGGTAGATTCGAGACACTCCCCGCTGACTCACTCCTCGCCTGCAGGTTCCCATGTGGGGCCCGTGTTCCTGAATATTCGATATCCGCTCTGTAGTTAATCTGCTCTTACTGAGGAGCTTCACCTGCAGAGCTGGAGGTTTAAGTTTCAGGCCCTGCTGGCGATGCGTGACTGGGCAGTTGTGCTTATAGCAACAGACAGCAAAAGTCATAGTTGCCTTTAAAGAGGCATACAGAATACTAGGCAGGCTGCAGAGCTCTTCAGAGTTGAAAAATGCCGGTAACTCGGTTTCCATACAACCATGGTTTGACTCCTGTGTGTGTTGTCGCACAGCCTTCAATTTTGTGTCTTTTCTATGAGCCGTGGCTGCATTCAGCGCACGGACTGAGCACCAGGGTGAGCCAGAAAAATATATAGCTTCAGTTATTCTTACACATGATGAATAAGAACTAATAAAGTGAGACTTTCTGTATGATATTCGGCAAGTAGTTTTCTCTGGGCCTCAATTTGCAGTTCACGAAGGGGACTGGTGCTCATTTTGGAACTTGAAGAGGAAAGGCATTGAATTAAATTTTAACTTAAATATGAGGTATTAGTGATTACTTTTCTTTGAATGGAGGGGACTTTGTGCTCTGCTTCCCGATACAGCTCGTGCCTGATGTTTTGGTTTTAGTTTGGACCCAGCACCACACTAAGGCTGTTTGGTTGATTTAAGCTGAAATTAAAAGCCCTATCTCGGCTGGGGCTCTGAACCACTGCCTTTTGCTTTTTGCTTTCCTCTTCTCTGCAAAGCATGGAAGGTGTGCAGTCTTGACAGTGACGTTTTTGTTGGTTGTATCTGTTGTTCCCATGGAGTCGCTTGAGAAGTAAAATACAAAACCCTTGTAAAACCCACAGAAAACTTGACTTTCGAGGTCAAGTCATCAGTCGAAGTAATAGCCTGGTTTATACGAGGTATCTTTCACTCCTTTTAAACTTGTTAAATGTAAACTTGCTTACCCTTGCCTGAGTCTGTGCCTGTAGGAAATCTCCAGCGATGTGACTCCCTCGCAGAACTAGTGCGAACCTTCCCCCCGAAGACGCAGCTCATCAGCGCACGGGGCGGGGAGGGGGTATTTGTGCTGCGTCCGGTTTTCGGTGTTACCCAGTGAAACGGGGTTAGTATCCAAGCAGTGGAAAAGGCGGCGATTCTCAGGGATGGGAGTCTATCCATCCAGTTGGCCACACTGGATTTCCCCGATGTACCCGAGATGATTACAGCCCTCTGCAGAATACGTTAAGATGCAGCACTTGCGTAAGATTATATTGTGAAAGAAGCATAAACGCTCACAATTTCCTGGCTGTTGAGTGTTAGGCTTCACAGCCTTATTGTTGCCTCAACATATGTTTTCCAAAATATTTGTACAATAACACTGCACTTATGTAACACCTTGTTTCATTGAAGCGCTAAAAATATTCTGGAACTGTTAATTAAAATGAAAATGCAACACATTAATCGCCCAACGAGATTTGAGAAATACAATCCAATATTATTTTTTTGCTTGTATAATGATATAAAAGTATATTAGTGGTGTTGTGTTTGATGGAACTGTTAAATAATACGTGTTGTGGTAGACTATCTTAATGCTTTGGGTAATAAAACTGAATGTAACAGTTCCAAGATTTCTCCTGGGTGTAATTTACCGCAGACATATGTTCTTCATCACAGTTTCCAGCAGAATGTTACAAATTGGAGGGGAAACAGAATAGACCAAAACATAATGGAAAATGATGCTTCGCAACAGAATGCTGGGTTTGGGGGCATTTGTGGGGGGAGGGATGTTTTTTGGCAGCTGTTTAAAAGTGAGAAAAAGAAAAAGCTGTAAAAATAGCATATTTGTTTATCATCATATCTGTTAATCTAGTTTTGTAAATGTCCGTGTGGAACTGTGTACAGCTATGAACAGCTACAACCGTATGCAAAGGCAATGCAAATTGAGCAACAAAGCAATTTAAAAAAAAAATCTATTTTTTCAGCTGCACCGTTCTCTCTTTTTCAGCTGCAAATCTCTGTGGGAGCTCTGTAGAGCAGATCTGCCTTTCGTGGTGTGCTCCAGAGCTACGCTCCTCACCTCAGTAACTCTCAGCTGGTAGGGTTGTAGCCATCAGTTGCACCCTCTCAAGGACAGGCATCCTCTTGTGCCAGGAATTCCTGTTTATCAGCCTCAAAAAATGGAAATTTTTCATCATAAAGTGGATTTCTGGACTTTTTCCTTGCTTTTTCTAAATTCTGCATGTTGAAGTGTAGGCATTGCCGTATTGGCTTAGACACACCGTGTTTGGCTGCTTCGGATTGTCCTCAGGAGATGATTCTTGTTGCATATTAATGAGGCTGCCCATTAATGAAGGTATCATTACCTTACTGCCAGCGGGGCCTAAGTATCGTGAATCCTAAAATCAATCCTGGTTTTGCAATAAACATTTACATTCCTAGACAGAGTCAGCCAGTTCCCTTGGAGAACAGACACACTCACTTTTATTTGGCGGTGGTTTTGGCTTCACTGCTGGTTTGGAGCAACCATTTCTCAAACTTGGTTGTTATTACGGGTAGGTACGTATGAAACTAGGTCCTTGGCTGAGGTTTTAGCATAGCCCCTTTGTATGTGATTGAAGGTACCACCCACCTCATGTAGGAGAGGGCTTCCCCACCTTCACGCTGGTGGTGTAGCCCAGGTCTTTGCTGGTGAGTTCTTTTTTTCTCCCACACATTCATACAGTTAAAAAAAAAATAATAAATACTGTGAATCTGCCATTGTTTAAAAACATACAATCCAAGAGTAAATTCCGGGTGATTTTAAACTTTCCATGCTTTCATCAAAAGTATTTTCTAGGAAGTTAATAACATTTCCACTAGTTCAGTGAAAGGCTAACCCTGTCCCTCCCTTGTATAATACCTTATTTCCAAGAAATCCAAGAGTTTCACAACAGAACTGATGAAAAAAAAAAAAAAAAAAGTCAACTTCAAGATAACATTTGCACTTTTAAATTTTATTTTGCTGTTTATGGAGAGTTTGATACTTACTTCAAAAAGACTTTTTTCACATGTTCTTAAAGTCGAAACACATTATTATTGGCAACATGTAGACAAATTAAGAGAAGGGTTAATCTGGTGTTTCTGTGTAGTGTAGCTATTGATGGTGAGCGCTATAACTGTCTATATTTATCCAAAATAAAATAAAGCTGCAACCACATTGTTTCTTGCTGTCATTTAGGGAAATAATATAAAAATCAGAATCATTTATTGTCCCTTCTGAGTTTTCAGAGGTGACGTAATTCAAGAAATTCAGAGTTCTGTTCCTTATTTTGAATATTTAGAGAAGTCTTAACCAGCTGTGCTGTCTTCAGGGCCTTCTCAAGAGCTTCCCTTTTGCTCGTTCGTACTTCAGGAGCTCTGTGTTTGCGTTCCCGGCACAGCACCCAAGGGTGCCAATGTGTTGGCGGTGCTGGGTCTCGCTGGGGCGGTCCTGCAGGTCTGGGACACAGGACTGGGGTTTAAGGATTGCTCCTCCAGCTCAGGCATGCTTGGGTGTCTGGCTGCTGGTAAGTTTAGTCGATGGGGATCAGCTCCCCACCAGAGGGAAGGTTTATAAACTAAACTGTTTATGTTAAAAGTTCATAGAGTGGGTTACGGAGGGTGGGGGAATACCTCAACACATCAAATAGCTAAACATTTTGAATGTCCAGACAGGCTGCTCTCTGAAATACTGATTAGCTGCTTCTGGGCCCTGATGCTGAAGGGTCATTTTCATGCCTAATGTTGGCGGGACGTCATTGCATTCCGGTTTGAACTGGGAGGAAGACCTCTTCCCACCAGGTCAGGCTGTTGAACATGCATGATTAGAGGCTGTGCCATTTGGGGAATCTGCGCTGCCCTGTAGCCTGCGAGTTGTGGCTGCTGCTCTGTAATGAAGGCAAGTGCCAGAAATTCCACTTGGGTATGGTCTGTGTAGAGCTAAATCTGCTGTGATTTAGGGAGGAGCTGTAAACGCTGGTGTGCCGTGGCTGGGCAAACTGCGGGGCTGTTGCCACCGTTGTGGATGCACTATAAGAAAGAAAAGCTTTCTCATAGGATGGCTCCAGTCAAATGATAAAAAAAGAAAGTCAGCTCAGATTATGGCAAAATTTCTTTCTCCCATGCTTCCCTGTGCCTTCCCCAGGACCGAGGAGGAGGTCCTTGCCCCGCAGACCCTCCCGGGCTGGTGTGCAGATAAGGCACAGTTGAGATGAGCTTTCCCTTTTGCAGTGGATGACAAAATGTAGTCTCTGCTGACAGAGCTAAATAGCTTCATCCTGCCACAGAGCAGACATCGTTACTGCAGCCAGATGAAACCCAGACCGTTTTCTCCCCAGTTCTGAAACGGGAGTTTGATGCTCAGGAGATGGGTTTATTTCCTGTTGCCCCCAGCACACCTAAAATACCCTTCTCTCTGACTGGCAGAGGGTACGTGTAAAATGACCTCCCAGTATCTGTTTTATTTTCTCTTGATGATCGTTTGGGAGATGATCCAGTGGAAAGTATTTGTGGTCCAGCAGTCCCAGAGGGTGGTGGAGCTGATGTTCACCCTTCCAGGAGCACCAGGAAGACATGAGCAAAGCTGCTGCCCAGACGGGTGAGAGAGGCTTCCTGGGGAGCTCCTGCAGTTCACCTGGAGATGCTGTGACGCTTCAGTCCTTTGCTTCATAGCAACAGAGGTACTGGGGAAAAAAGATAACTTCACACGTCACAAGATATTAATCACAAGAGGATCCTCACAAGAGGATTGTTGAGACCACACTGCAAAAATGGGGAGAAGTAGGGTACGCACCAAAGCAATGACCTGCTCTGCTGTAGCCACTGACCCTGCAGGCTCAGGGAACGTGTCCTAATTTTTGTCAGCTCTGCTTCAGTCCCTCGAGCTCTCCAAGAGCCCAGTACCTCTCCACGGTGATCTTTCCAAAGGCTTCTTCCCATTTCTGCTCAAAATCCATGGTTGGCAAACGGGAGATGAGCGAACCACACCAGCGGTCGCTGACTGCAGGCTTTGTAATCCTGTGGATTCCTGAGTGCATTCCATGGAGCATTTTCTAATGAGTTGTTTGGGAGACAAATTGTTTGTACTAGTGTTCTGGATTAATTTATATATTAATTTATATCTAAATTTACACATGTACCTCTTTTGTATGGCTTAAAAAATCAGGCATATCTTAACAATCGGTATCAGACTGTGATAGTGGAGGTGAGAAAATCAGGCTACTTTGTACATAGGCAGGGATATTTTGTTTGGATTTCACAATATACATTAAAACGTATGGTAGGAGTCAATCCCAATGGAAGCCCAGTGGTGTTGGGCTTTTTTTTTTTTAAATCTTTTTTATTTTTTTACTTTTTTAAACTTTTCATATGTCGTCTGTTTATTTTGTCTTCAGCACCTGGTCTCAGTTGGCTCCAAACTGGAGAGTAATTTTCATTGAAGTGTTTATAACATGAAGTCTTTTTTTTTTTTCTTTTCCCTCCCCCCCACTTTTTTTAACATGAGACATATGCCTGCAGCGCTGCAGGCCGCTGTCTCGCTGCCAACTTACTTAGCAGGACAGCCAACTGCAACAGGAAACCGATATGGTGCAGTTTTCATTAATGAGTTGTATTCTCTTTCAGCGTGCAAATTCAACAGCGTTTAGAAGATGCTCCTAACATCAAGTATCTCTTTGCTTGAAGCATAAAATGAAAACAGAAGCTGCTTTAGAATTAGGCAGCTTTTTAGAAGGTAATTGTAGATGTGTGTAAGAAGGCTAAATCCCTTTTTTTTTTTTTCCCTTCTTTCCAGACAAGTCAGTTCCTTGCAAAACCTTAAAGTTTTGGCATATGGTACAATTATGGGTGAATTCTTGCTGTTTCGCAGAGCACACCCAGCCTGGCAAGCTAAAAATAATGAAGTATTAAATAACGGTCAAATTAAGAATGGGGGGGGAGGGGGAAGAAAGACAGAAAGAAAGAGAAACAACTATCTTGTTAGTGGTCACCACCCATATGACAGAAATCCACTGAGATTTTGGGGGTTTGGTTTTCTTTTGCACACAGCCACAAAAGTGAAGGTGTTTGCTGTAGATTGCAAAATTTTGATTTGTTACATTTGAGTGCCTTCTTGTAAGAGTTTCTACGTATTCTATTAGAATTCTTGTGGATTTGGTGTCCCTTTTAAATACCATACTGTGTACTGGATCTGATGGCACAAGGAGAGATGGCTCTGCTGAGACAAGGAGGAATAAATGTCAACTCTATATTTCTAGTTGTTTTCTTCAGCTCACTGGTGGTGGTAGTTCTCTTGTGCTTACCATGAGATTTTATCAAGGGTGTATTCTGTCCTTTCAATTTTGGGCAGTCAGCTTATTTCAGGCCAGCAAACTCCATGTATTTTAATGAAAATGCAATATGTTGAAATCCAATAATTCAAGAAGCAGTTGAGCCCGGCTGTAAAATAGAGTCATAAGGCTTTGCATTAATTCCAGTGTTAAACCAAAAATCTCTGCGATAATAGGTTATAGCCCGTATTTTATTTTGCTAAACCTTTGCTGTGTTGGTCATCTTTATATGTCAAAAGCAGAAACCGGAATATAAAAATCACACTGACAGGAATTTCTAGAATTTAATAAGTAGCTCAGTGATTTATGGCTAGGCATACATCACTTGTCCATGCAGCTCACTAGTCAGTATGCCCTGATTTTCCCCTCTTCATCTCAAGCTTTGGAGACCCATGCATTTTGTCTCTGGACGTCTTCTTGTTCAATCATTCAATATTATCAAGATAATTTGCTTTCACATATATTATATTTTAAGGGTCAGGTTCTGCTTCTGTATAAATCAGTGTGAAAACATACAGTGATCCTCCTGCTTGCAACAGTCCCATGATCAAGCTTAAGGGATGGATCAAACTGTCATGATGTGGTCCATGGACCAATTCTGATGTAAGGGGACAAGCAGGATTAAATATTTTAAGTGATCTGTCAACCTTGCTAATACAACTTTTTCCTAATATAACAATTTAGATGCCTTCCTTAGAATGGTTGTTAGTGCTACAACTGTTTTGTTTTCAATAACATCTAAATGGTGTCATTACTACAGAAGTTCAAAAGTGTTGCCTTATTTAAATGAATACTTTCTCACAAATCTCTTCTTGTGTTCTCAAGCCCAGACTATAAACCTTAGAGCCAAATCTCTCATGGTCTCAAATTTTAAATCAACGTGGGGAAGGTGCTCTCATAGTCCCTTTCTCTGTGTTTGTTCTTGTTTAGTTTTAAATTTTATAGTTGAGTAAATGTCACCTCTGGTGGTTAAAGTTCAGGTCAAGTTACATTTTGCTGTGACCCTCCTGCTCTTTTTTGCAGACACCGGGACTGTGGTCTGTCAAGACAGGAAAGTTCACAGATCATAGCCCAAGGATTATTTCCCCACCTCCACCCCCTACCCCCACACTCCTGCACTCTCGGTCTGTTTCTTGGATATCCTTTTGTCAGGCAAAAAAAGTAATGTTTGTAAAATTGGATTGAGGGAGTTCTGTTAATTGAGAGTTTTGTGTAAATAACAGTGATGTTTGTGCCGTACAAAAGTCTAGAAAGCACTATGCATCGCTGAGGCTGATTTAGAACCAGATGTCTGATTCTCTTTTCATTTCCCACTTTATTCATTAAAATAAACATTATTGTGGAAATACTTGCCTGATGAGAGGTGGCAACAGCCAGTCTTAGTCAATTAGACACATTTATTTAATGAAAAACAATACCAATATGTATTTTGACTTGCATGGATTTGTGTAAATGTGGGGAATGTGTAGATATAGCGTGTGAATGTTCCTGGTTTATTCAAACCTCCTTCTTCAGGCTTTTGTTTTGTGTGCCAACTGTGCATATTTGTTTTACAAATCTGTGTATGCTGTGGGGATTGATGCAGTCCCAAGAGTTTCAAAAAGGTAGAGGGAAAGACAGGTAGCTTTAGGGTTAACAAACAGTCTTTTGGGAATGCTTAGAGGCACAGAGGGGTGCTCTGCTTGCTCACCAAGCAGAGTTACCCAGATGACAGCTTCTTTCCTAGGCTGTTATGGAGTATCAGCATGTATAGGTATATGCCCAGGAGGCTCCCCAGTGATAAGCCTCAGTCCCAGAGGGAATTCTGCCTTTTCTTCCTTACGCTCTCTTAAAACGTTGCGCAATTGTAGAATATATAGACATGGCAGAGGCTTGTGTTAGCTTAAACGACATTTATTAGAAGCTGCAGAAAAGAGAAAAACCTAATACAGTGAAAATTTGGAAAGAGCCTTGTTTCCTGGAGCCTTGCCTAATAGCAGATAAGAACTAGGAGTCAGAGAAAGAGAATCTAATTCTTCAATTTCTTAATCATCTTTTTTTCTTCTGCCCCTTTCTGCCAGCTTCTGCATAATCCTCCAAATCCTGTGCACTAAGGGAGGAAGAAATGGCAGAAGAAATAGTAGGGACTAATTGATTGAATCCGTATCTTAATGTTGTTCATTCTAGGGAACTGTAATTCTGGCATTTGTTAACTTTTGAGTGCTTGCCTTCACAAACTCACTGTTGTTCCTTTGATGCTTCCAACATAATTTCCCAAGTAAGCAAACAAAACACTTAGAAGCTGAAACAACATTTTGACTGTAGAGAATGGTACTTATTTTGCTGGCAAGTTCAAATAATTTGGCTGCACATCATAGCTGTCTGCTGCTTGCACTACTGAAGTCATCAGTGCAATAGCAAGTTGTCTTCCAAACAGACCAAATGTTTACCAGCGGGTAAACATACCACATAGGCTCTGCAGGTATTTGACAGCAACAGATTGCTGAGGTTTATGAATTCAATTTGAGATTTTCTGCCTCTATTCCTTTAGCTTCTTCTGTCTCTTCGTGCCACAGCTCTTTTCCCCCACTGTCCATCTCGTATTCCTCCCAGTCCATCTTTTTTTATACCTGCCCCAATTTCTAGCCCACTGCCCCAGTTCCCCCCTCTGCCTCTCCATCACCCACATGGATCCAGTCTGCCCTTGCTCCTTGCTACACTTTCTTTTTTGCCCAGCTCCTCCTTGTCTGCTTTTGGTCTCCCCAGGCTCCCACCCGTAGGCTGTCTCGTACCACTGCTGCAATTATGTATGTGAAGTACCTTCCTACCCTTTGTTATTCCGAATTTCAGGTCAAGCATTTATGGTGGGGAGACTTCAGTGACCAGTTGTTGTGTCCCCAAATGGAAATGTCATGTTCTTACTCTTCCCACTCAAAGATCTCATCTGGTCCCCAGAACAAGCTACTCTAGGACAGTTCGAGCCGCAACTGGTTGCCTTACTTGTTTCTAAAAAGGAAAAAATAAAAATAAGCAAAGGTGTTATGCTTATTTTTGTATAGCTCCCTAAAACCCCTCTGTTCCTACCTTTCTCCTGCAAAACACTTCTACCAGTCAGGGATGGAAGTGGAGTGTGCTGTGTTTGTTCCTACCACCCTACTTTAACCCAGGTTTAAAATAGAAACCTTATGTGTCTGTCTGTTTTTTTATGGCTAACAGAAAGAGATTTTTCAAGGGCATGATTCATCTTGTTTAGTTGGGTGCCTTGAACAGGCCTTATGAAGTACCTGTCCCTCCATTCCCAAGGGGGTGGCATAGAAACCATCCTTCACCAAGCTGATTATGTACCTATGGAGCATCCATACCTGCCTGGCTTGTGACCTGTCTGCAAGGAGCCACAGCAGGATGGTGACAGTCACTGCCCAAGCTGCTTCTGGGGGCCTCATCAGGAAAGGTCATGTTACAGAGCTTGGACGTTGTTTTATTTTTGTTCATAATTATTAATTTGTGCCTTTTGATTTACTTCACATTCTGCAAATCCCCTTCTTTCTTCAGAAATAGACTTACATTGAAAGTCCATCTCTTATCACTGGTGCTGTCCTTGTCTAACAGTTTGAATGTTTTACTTCAAGTTCATGGCCCTAAGTTACATTCATGGTGGTTCCTTCTCAGTTCTTGTGTCTTAGGCAGCATTTCTGTGGGCAGAAAAATACATGATTATCTGGCATATATTTAGAGAAACAAGAATACGTATAAGTGATAATATATACTCATCTACAACCAGTTATATGAGACAAGAAACAGCAATCCTTGTTATTTTTGCTTCCTTTTCCATGGCCGTGCCGGCTTCTCCAGCAGATGGTAAATGGTAAAAATGGTTAAAATACTTCTGCACAGTGTTTCTGTCAGATAGATAGGAGCTGGGAGAGCATCTTGCCTTTTATTTTGCAGTAAGCAGAGGGTTCTGCACAGTTTTCATGTCCCTTCCATAACTAGCTCCCTGGGTTTGAGGTGCTGTCTTGTGTGTTGCCTGTGCAAATAACTTCTTGCAGTGGTTGATGGAGCGGTTTGATTTGTTTTTCCTTGTAGCAGCTGTGATTGTTGGACTTAATATCCATTTGATTCTCATTTATTTGCTAGTATCTCTTTCCTGGTTTCGAGGAGATAAACTGGGATGAGTCATAGAGCACTTATTCCCAGAGATAGCTTCAGTAATCGAAAAGGGGCCGTGAATACTTCAGGCAAAAGTACTAGATATTAGGCATAAATGGTATGAAGGTCACTGGTTTTTGTTATTTTTTCCCCCTCCCTAAGTAGATGAAGTTCTCTTCAAACAGACTGCAGAAATACCAATTAGTGTGCTTCATTCTGAAATGTAATCAGATTTAAAATGTAAAAAATCCCTTTCGGCTACAGTATAATCAGGCCCCTAATTATGAAGGGCATATGTTCCCCTCCATCTTTCTTCCCTCCACCCATGTAGATAATTGTCCTTCTTGAATGATTTCTTCTTTGTAAAAATCTTTGTGACGTTGAACTCCTGGTTTGCTCAAAGCAATGCTGTTATCTGGTGCATTAGGTTTGTGTTGTTGGATTCTTGCAGGATAATATACAATATAGTTACACTGATTACTTGCTATTTCGTGTGTCATCTGTGTTTTGGAATATCTCAAAGCTTGTCAGTCTTCCGCTGGGGATTACATCATTTGGGGGGGTCTCAACCGTTCTGAAACAAAAGCATACTTCAGTGGTAAAATATGTATGCCCGGACAGCTGGCAGTCTTTCAAGGCTCCAAACTTGACACAGAGTTAATCTCAGAGAAATGTATTTTCTTCTATTCATAGTAACTAAACAATTATTTCCATGCTGGAAAATTTTGTGTGGTTTTGTTTTTTTCTTTTTTTGTTTTTTTTTTTTTTTTCTTTTTTGTTTCTTACTGTAGGGTTTTCTTTACGAGTGGTAATTAATGACATAAAATATATTTCTTTGGTTTATTTCCCAGCCACTGCAGGATTGGTTCTGGGTTGGTGATTTTGGTTTCTGCTTGGTCTTTGAATGTTTTGGCAACGGTCACATCACATTAATAATCATTTCTTTAGTTGTAACCCTGATCTTGTACGAAATAACTCCCTGTTATTAGCTTGCCTTTTTTTTCTCAGACCTTTGGGGAGAAAGTTACCTGCCCTTGCTAAGCTACTTGGTCCCCTTTGAATTATAACAACCAATTGGTATCACACACCACAGCACCCCATCACATAAACACCATTTGTGTTGTAAAGGGTCCGTAAGGGTTGAGTTGAAAGACAACTAATTGCACTAGGGTGAATTTTATCCCAAATATCTATGTCATGGTTTCAGCCAAATTTACCAAAACCAGACTGACAGTTGTCCCTTCCTTCCCGCAAAAAGAAAGGAGAGGAAGAGATAAGGAGATTTACAAGTTTAGAATGATCTAAACTACTTTAATGAAGAATAAAAATAAAATAAAAAAAAGAAGAAAATAATGAAATAGATACAATATATACAAAACCATATCAAGCTCCCAGAATGATGATCACGTCACTAGGAGACATCAGGAAAAGTCCCAGACTGGACTTGGTGACCGACAGGAGCTGGATTCCAGATCTGGAGTCATGAACACGCNACAATTCACTATATAAAATGGCTTCAGAGCTGTGAAGGTAAGAAGCTAGAAAAAGCAGCGATGCAAAATTGGACCAAGTGTTTGCCATGTGCAAACTTAATTCAGATTTTCGTGCTATTCCTACTAGTTTGTTAGGTTTAGAAGATATGTGCTGCCTTTAACTGGTTCTGAGGAAAACCTGTCTGCCAGACTAACAACTCCCAGCTTTTATTTGAGTGGCCCAGTTCCAGGCTTGTGCCCTGGTGAGTCCTGTTTTGGTACCAGAAAACACCTGCAGAGTATTCTTAGCTTTAACAGAGTATCTGTTTTATCTTCCTAAAACATCATTATTTTATCAAATATTTTTATCAAATCTCCCTAACATTAAAAATTTGTCTTTCCATTTCAAAGAGGAGTAACTAATATGAACTAATAATAACAAATACAAAATGTAAATGAACTAATAATATGAATTTATTTTAATTTGGCACGTAGTGCCAATAACTAAATTGCTATGGTTGGGGTTCTATGTAGGGATTTGTTACTATAGTTGATTGACCAGAAGATGTGAGCGAGTTAACAGGTTGCAGAAGGTAAGTTTTTATCTTGATATTTTGATAGATTTTCTTCTTAATTTGAAAATATTTCAGGTTAAAAGAGTTACGAGAGTGAGGAATTTATGCTTTTCTTTCAAATAAAATGCAGACATCACTGGTGTGACCAATGAGCTCTTTCTATACGTAGAAAAGCATTTAAATAAGTGGAAAGCAAATATGAAACAGTTTGGGGATTTTTTTTTAAGACCTGTGCTTTCTAAAAACACTGCTTACAAAGATTTTCTGTCTCCTGTTAATTCATTACAGATGAATGAAATCTACGTTCCTCTTAATTTTAGTGGAATTTCATTTTAATGTTTTTTTTTCTTTCTTGTGTGCACGAACTTTCCAATAGGAAGAGCTTAGGTGGCCTTCATTCATTCTTTTCAAGGCACACCACTGCCAAAAGAGCACTTTGTAAGCAATTAAATGGAATTGTGCAAGCTCTTATTGCTGCTGTTTAAATACACGGCAAATCTGATTTCCCATCGGTCTGCAGGCAAGTCATGCAGTCAAGTATCTAAGTATGAGGGCCATGCAGATTACAAGTTTCTTGAAGGGTCATTATAGTTATCAATGGCAGCTGTTCACAGGGTCCTTAACACCGAGCTGAAAATTTATCTCTTGATTTGAATGGTTCTCACCCCTAAAAACATTATAAGTTCTCCAGAGCATGACTATTTTTAACTAAATGGTGGTTATGTCTTCTAGTTTATTTAGGCATCAGACCAAAGATCACTGAAGTCAATACGAATTCTTCCACTTACATCAGCATGCTCAGGGTCATGCCCTTAATAAACTCTTGCATTCGTTATCCAAACCAGAAGAGATTACGGAATAAAAACTAGCGCGCTGCAAACCAAAAGGGGTTCAATAATAGCCTGAAATATTAATTCTCCCTCTGGGCAAGCCAGTGGAATGTACAAAAACATCCCCTGGGAAAAGTTGGACTGTTTGTTGCATTAAAGTTACCTTTCAGCTAATCTAAACGTGGTAAAGACATTTTGGCGTGACCACCTTGCCCGCACACCCATGTGTGTGATGAGAAGTCGGGGCGGGTGATAAAACACCACGTGAGGTTTCCGTGGTTAGCCAAACAGTGCTTCATCTGTGAAACAGAAAAAAGGGGATTGATCTTTGTTGTGAAGGTCTTTTAATCAAGATAAAACAATTCTATTTATCCTACAGAGGTTTTAAAAAACCTGGTGAAGGTGATGGTAATAATTAAGACGCCCTACCTCAGGAACCCTGAAAATATGCTTGGAATAGAAAGTTCAGTAGCCTGAAAATTAGGAATTCAGGTATCTTACTGTATAGAAATTTCATAATAAGGAGCAGGAAGGAAATCTATGATGTTACTAGACATTACTCCATTAGTGTTCAGAGGGAAAAATGGAAGGAAAAACCCAGACTAAAAGACTACATTTAACCCTTTCACATCATTACATTATAACTGAGTAATCCAGTGGAATTTAAAAAATATTTTAAGTAAAAAAGTATATTTAAATATATATAGGTATATTTAAGTAAAAGAAAGGGAAGAGAAAGACCCTAATATTAAAAGAAATATCCAGACAGCCAGTGAATTTGTGATTAAAAACGTGCAATAGAATAAAATAAGTACCTGATCTTGAAGCTTGATTATAAGGCAAACATGTTCAGCCTTCTCTCTGGAAAGGCTTAGAAAAGCAGAATTTTGTATATTAAATGAGGTTATTTTTTTATGTGTCTATTCAAACCCTTAGTGAACATCACAAGAGGGGTTTTCCTAGAGGTGAAAAACAATGTTAGATAGAAAATTGCAGTCTGAACTGAGGCATAACACAAATAGTAAAATTGAAAATCCTTCACCAGTGAGTTTGAAAAGTGCAAAACTTCTAACTTGCTTTTATTTGGCAGAAGTATTAACCCTGTGGGAAACCTTAATGATAGTGAAACTTTTGGCCTGTGTGATGCTGAATTATAGTTTTGCAGCAAGAAAAAACCTGAGCTACTCAAACGTGGTAATGGTATTCATCCTTTTTTCTTTTTTTTTTTAGTTTAATTTTTAAAATATAAGCTTTTTTTGAATTATCAAAAAGGAACTGAAAGAAATGGATATCACTATGCAAAAATGTTGTCTGCTTTCCACTTTTGTTCCTTGCTAAATTATTCCCTTGACAAACAGGATAGAAAGTATTTGTACTTCAGACATTTTATGATTAATCAGCCTCTCTGTTTGTGTCTGGGTTAATAAAACCAGAGCTACTGTTGAAGGGTGGAAATAATCCTGCTGGCGTACACCTGCCTCAATGCTCCTGCCTCTGCTGGGTACATGTTTTCCAACGTGTGTCAAATAGCATATAGAAGGTAGAGCAGTGATTGAGGAAACAAGCTCCTGAAGAGCTGTTTAGGCAAAGCTTTCCACTTACAGGTTCCATGGTTCGGAGGCAGAGGTGTCTTGGTATTATTAGTGGGTAGTTGTTCATGGTAGGTGCCTGAAATGCATTTTTGATGGTGGCACATTCTCAAAAGGTGTTTGTTACTACTGGTCCAGGAATGGGGACTGGTTAGACTGGTGCTCCTCACCCCTAAGGGTCAGCTTCGTGTGATTTTTCTAATAGGCTTTATGGTCCAGATGATGGAGCAGTTTCCTTGAAGAGCTCTTGAGTAGGATTCACCAGCTACTTTGAAAAGATTGGCACTGAGTGAAGGCTCTTCAGTACAGTTTTCACTCACTGTGGGCAAAATGCTCCCTTGCAGCTTCAGCTTTGGTAGAAATCGCTTCTCTGATGTTTTGCAGATGCACCCAGAGGGGATCTCAGCTCAGCTTTCTGGCCACTTATCATAAAGCTGCGAGACTCTCAGGGGCCATCGCTGAGGACATCTGAAGTTCAGACTTATCAAAGAGAAGAAGCTGAGCTGCAGGGTCCATGCTTTTCCCTGCGTGTCCGGGTCGGGTGGAGAGCAGGGTCAGCGCTAGTGATCAAAGTGGAGAGGTGCACGCCGTGAATGCTGGCTTTATTCCTCAACCCTCGTTATCAAAGGGGAAGGTACTTATTAGCTCAGAAGTGAGAAGGGAGTGTTGCTGGCCTGGAAGTCATTGTTATCTGGATTTTTGCATGGGAATAGATGGGGAGAAGAAAATGTTCCTCCAAACACAGCCTTATCCGCTAGCTCGTTTCATAATTTCCTTCACACAATCAATTTGCATTCTTTATAAGCTGGGTCTCACTTCTGCTTTTTCTCTACCCAGAGGAAGCGGAAGTAAATGGCTCATTTTCTGGTGTGGCTTTGGCATCTTCCATGTTCCATGCGAAACATAAGATTTTCTTCTAAAGATGGTCTCAAATACAAGTGTTTACGTGGTTTAGAACAGGAGAAGCAGAATTTTTTGACTGATGGCTGAAATAGTGCATGTGGCTTTATAGTGTGTGTTCTCACTCATGTACAGTGATGATTTATTCAAATAAAGTTGCTCAGTTTATCCAGGCAAATCCTACACCATGAGCAAGTGCCATGCTAAGTAAAGGTTGGCATACAAAAACAAAGCAAGCAATAACAAAATAATTGATTTGATTTAAATCATTGAAATAACCATGATGATTTACTCATCATTATAAATAGTAATGTAATAATGTAAAATCCATGCCCAGTTTTCTTGAGTAGCTACCCAAAATAAAAAGAATTTCCATATGTAGAATCATCACAGAATTTACTAAGTGGGAAGGGACCTTTCAGATCTTCAAGTCAAATCATTAACCTAACACTGCCAAGTCCACCACTAAACCATGTCCCTCAGCACCGCATCTACGCATATTTTAAATATCTCCAGGGATGGTAATTCCACCACTTCCCTGGACAACCTGTTCCAATGCTTGATAATCCTTTTGGTGAAGAAAGTTTTCCTAATATCCAATCTAAACCTCCCCAGGCTCAACTTGAGGCCATTTCTTCCTGTCCTATCGCCTGTTACTTGAGAGAAGAGACCAACCCCCCCCCTCACACTGTACCAGTTCCTGGTCACGATAGGCCATAGCTGTTTTACCACATGGTTTTAGCAGGTTGCTGTTGGTTTTAGCTTGAATTAATTCCCTGATGCGGTTCACAGTGCAGCTTCTCTATCAGCTCATTCCAGCACGGCTGAGGGAGCTGGTTTGCAGCTCCCTGGAGGGTACTGGGAAGGGTGAGGACTCTTGAGGTTACCCTGGCTGCTGGGCAGCTGGAACAACCATTTGTTTCATGAACTTAAATTCCACATGATTAGCGCTTTATCAGCCAAATTCATGGATTCCATAGCTTTTTGCCAGGGCATCCTCCTACTTTTCTGTTCAATCTTTCCCCTGAGTGTTGAACTGTCATTGAATTAAATAGCAGGCGACCCTCCTGGAGACAGAAGAAGTCGTGTCAGTCCTTCTTCAGCACGTAGCTGAAGATGGTCCTGTAGCTTTTGTCTCCTCTTAATAGCAGAAATGCATCCTAGTGAGTGATAAGTTGTGTTGTTGGATGGGGGCTAAATCCCAGTTCCTTTTTCCCACCCCATCCCCACAGCGTTTGCCAGTGTTTGTCTCCAAGGGCACTGGTGGTTATATCTTTATACACCCTCCTTTATTTGTTTTAATCTAATCTACCTCCCTTACATCATTCTCCTCTCTTCCTGCTGGGAAGTCATGCTGAGGAGAGCTCCCCTAGTCCCCCGAGAGTTGTCTGGGGGAGATATCTTCTGCTGCCGAAGGCCCCGTTTTACGCTTCATGGAATGCAGATGGTCTAGACGCAAATTGCATTTTGTCTTTCAACGCATTTTTAACACAAACCTCCAATAAATATGGCAGGAGAAGCAGTTAGGTACCTCGAGACAAGTGTTCCAGCCGTCTTGGAGTTTTACACGGCATCAGTATGGTATACTTTATACGTCCAGCTGAGGAATTTGGGGTTACTAAAAGCAATACTACACTACTGTCAATGTGCTGACTTCAGTCCTTGCTGTATTTTTTCATACTTTATTCTTTTTAAGTAGCTGTTTGTTATGCTGTTCCAGAAGGGACTACTGCTTCAACACAGTAGTCAGACTTACTTTATTTATCAGAAGCTCAAGTCATATCTAGCCGCATTCATACTACATACAACTTGCTGCCCACAACTACATAGCTCTATTGTTTTGATAGATTATGTTTTGCCCACAAATCGTACCAATATCTGCCTGGATTAAATGTGAAATTACATTTTTAAAGTGCAAACGGTATTTATTTTTAATCAGTTACATAAAGCTTCCTTAAATGTGCTGAAGACTGTTTAAAAAACTGATTTCAAAGGCATTTTGATAAATTTAAATGCAAGTTTTTCTAGTTAATAATAGACCTGACAGATCATAATGTCATAAAAGCTTCACTTGACTAGACCTCATCCGTTGCTATCTAGTTTTTATCCGTAAATTGGAAATTGCTTCTCTGTATCTAGCAAGCAAAGATTTTCTCAGCTTTGAGTGAACTAGCCTTTGAATTGGGCTGGATGAATAAACTGACTTAAAGAAAATGTTCTCCCTGCACCTGCAGAAGAAGCTGCAGCTGCCAAAAGATGAATACTTCAAAACACTCAGATCCCTAGGATTTAGCCAGTGATTTCTGCCAGTTCAGTACTTTGATGTTCTTTGAAAGTTCAGCACCAAATGCACAGTAATGGGGGTTATTATGTAAGTATAGCCCTTTAAAAAAACAACCCTGACATAATATCAATTTGGAATCTTAATAAGCAAAAAAATCCAACTTAAATAAAACTGTTTGTTGATGGAGGCAGTTTTTAATACCTGCTTTTTATTCATCCTTCTCTTGGGGAAATCAGCATGGGCTTTCTGTATGACCCTGTCAGTGCAGGTGGTGAAAGCCAGCAGAAAAATGTATTAGTTTAAAAGAAAAAAAGCTAAACCAAGGAGGGAACCATCATTTCCCTAAGTCACTAGGGGTGTTCATCCAAGGTTTCTGGAAGAATTTCAGGAAGGAGCAGCTGAGTTACGGTCATATGTAATTCACTGAAAACAATTACCTCAGCAAAGAAACAGATGTGGCTGACAGCATATCGTACTTGGGGGGGTAGTGGGGACAGTGGGGATAACAAGGCCAAGTGGCACGTCCTGCACTTGGGTCACACCAACCCCATGCAGCGCTATAGGCCTGGGGAAGAGTGGCTGGAGAGCTGCCTGGAAGAAGAAGACCTGGGGGTGCTGGTCAACTGCCGGCTGAACATGAGCCAGGAGTGTGGCCAAGCAGGCCAACAGCATGCTGGGCTCTCTCAGGAATGATGTGGCCAGCAGGACTAGGGAAATGATTATACCCTGTCACTAGGCACTGGTGAGACCCCACCTTGAATGTTGTGTTCAGCTTTGGGTCCTTCACTGCAAAAAGACATTGAGGTGCTGGAGTGGGTCCAGAGAAGGGCAACGAAGCTGGTGAGGGGTCTGAAGCTGTTGGAGCTGGGGTTGTTCAGCCTGGAGAAAAGGGTGCTGAGGGGAGATCTTGCTCTCTACAACTACCTGGAAGGAGTTTGTAGACAAGTGGAAGTCGGTCTCTTCTCCCAAGTAACAGGAGATAGAACAAGAGGAAACAGCCTCCAGTTGCACCAGGGGAGGTTTAGATTGGATATTAAGAAAACTTTCTTCACCGAAAGGATTATCAAACATTGAAACAGGCTGCCCAGGAAAGTGGTGGAATTACCATCCCTGGAGGTATTTAAAATATGGGCAGACATGGTGCTGAGGGACATGGTTTAGTGGTGGTTTTGTCGGTGTCAGGTTAATGGTTGGACTTGATGATCTTTAAAGGTCCCTTCCAACCAAGATGATTCTGTAATTCTAGTTATGACCCTTACTTTGGTCGTGAAGTGCTGAAGACAGAGGTATAAAAGCAGCAGGAGGAGATGGCTGTTGAGCCCTGTAAGCACAGGCAGGAAACCTCTGGAATGCAGGGGATGGCAATGTCCAGGGCCAGGGATTGCAGGAGGCATCAATGACCCATGCAGGAACTCACCCCGGTTTTTAACAGCTCGGTAGATAAATTTCTGCTCCTTCTGTTGGATGGAAGGAAACTATCAGAGACCTGGATCATCAGCAATGGGCTGGTGGGCCCACATCGATAGAAGAGGAGGAAAGAACTATTCAATACATAGTCCCCTTCACTTTATTCTGCTTGAAAATGTGGAAAAGATACAGAAAAATCAAAAGATTGTGATAGTTTCCAGAAAAATCTTATGCAGTCAGAAAACAGGTTACCGAACTTCAATGTGAACAAATGCCAAGTGGCAAGTATTGGAAAGAGCACGTAATTCTCTCTTTGTCCAGTGAAAATGGTAGGGTTTTTTGCAAGCATTAGCTAGGTGTTTTGTGCCTGGACAGCAGTTTTCAGAAAATTGAATTTAATATTAGCATCTTTTTGAGGGTATTATTTCACATAAAATGGGATTGACATTTACAAATGATATCATACTCCTCTTTATTATGTTCCGCTTTTGTCATAAATTAATAGAAAAGGTAGAGAAATTAAGCAATGGGAAGTAACTGGAAGATCGTATAAGGAACCAGGGTTATCTGGAAAAGTTTGGAGGAGACATGGGAAAAAAAACAAAAAAAAAGTCTAAAGCATGAGGTTGTGTATGAAGAATTTTGTTCAGAGTTGTTATCTGCCTGTCATAGGGGGATGCTGAAATGAAAATGGCAGCCAGTTTAAATGCTCTCAATGGAAATGCCATGTCAGGTATAGCTTTTGTGTTCATTTCCGAGTATGAACCCAGGAGACACATGCAGTTGCGTGGTGCACATTCACACTTTCACGTACCTCTACAAAGGCACGTGCCCTGGAAAGTCCACCCACGGCTGGAAGAGATGATTCTGGCAAAGGCAGGATCTAAAGCTAAATTCCTTTCTCGTGCTCTTGCCCCAGCAGACTTTGCAGGATCCTACTGCAAACAGTCACGTTGCAGGGAAGACGTGCTGGTTTTTCAGATGGTCAGGTGTCACATTTTTAAAGACAGCACCCTTTCAGCAGGAAAAAGCCCCCAAGTAGCAGAAAAAAAAGAAAATTACAAAAGAAGAGTTAAATTGTATCAGAGATATAGATAAAATATATTCTTTTAGTAATGATGATGTGATAGAAATAGAATAATAGTGCCATATTTCACAGTTGGACACTTCAAAGGATACTCCTCTCCCAGTAATCCTCTGATCTGCTTGGTGTCACAGGTCACCTAAACAGTATTTACAAACCTGGCTGGAGCACTCTTTCAGGATTTAAGGTGTCGCAACTTTTTTTGACATCAAAAGTTCAAGTGCACTGATATTTCTCTGAGAACGTTACAGCAGAGTTAATTTTTCTGTAGACTCATGTTCATGAATATGTCTCCTCAAGGCCAAAGTGAAATTTGCCTGGAGAGGGGGAAAGGATTTCTCCTGCTGGCCATGTGATGAGGGTAGACAGTGTCTGGTAGTTCGCTGGGCGCTACTTCAAATGTGCCCAAAAAGGTGAGGACCAAAAAGCTTGGCTTCACCATGGCCTGATGTGTCACTGAGAAACTGGTGTGAACTCTGGGATCCTGTTATGTCTGAACGTAAATATTACTGTCCTTCTCCAAAGTACTTTGCCACCTTGAAGAGTGAAATCCAACGGGAGCAATTGGTGCTATAATTTTGAGCGTGAGCTGGACTTGGATGTGAAGACTCACTCTTGGCATCAGACTTATTCTGTTTGCCATGGGGTGCTTGGGTAGTGGTGGATTCTGCTGTCTCAGGCAGGCAGCACGTTTGCTTCAAGGTGGCTTTTCCGAATCCTCCAAGTGATGAAGATTTGGGAATTTTATACTGATCAGAGAGTTGCTAATTGCTTCAGTTAGGTGGGTCCGGGTTGTTATGCTCTCCACAGAGTGTTTCATTTTACTCTGTCTTATTACTCCAAGCAAATGGCAATTTTTTCAGTGGTGCCCAGTGTCAGGACAAGAGGAATGGGCACAAACTCAAACATAAGAGGTTCTGTTTGAACACGAGGAGGATCTTCTTCACTTTGAGGGTGGCAGAGCACTGGAACAGGCTGCCCAGAGAGATGGTAGAGTCTCCATCTCTGGAAAGATTCAAAACCCACCTGGGCACGTTCCCGTGCAACCTGTTCTAGGTGGACCTACTTTGGCAGGGAGATTGGACTAGGTGATCTCCAGAGGTCCCTTCCAACCCCATATCACTCTATGATTGATTCTGTGAAGACATAAGTTGATTACTGGAAGTCCCTGTGCAGTTTCTTGCAAACCCTTGCAGAAGGAAAGGTGCTGTATGAAGCTGGGGTTTTAGGCATGTTAGCAGGCATTTGAAGAGAATTTTTTTCATGGTTTTTCTCCTGAAAAGGAGAAAGGAGAGCATATTCAAAATATTTCTACAGCACCAAGGTGAAAGGACTAAGTTCCTTGGGTCATGGCTGAAATAAAACTCCTGAGAATTTTACTCTTGCTTAAATAGGAATGCCTGGTTCCTTTGTCCATGAATGATTTGAAGGAAGGGTATTTTTTCAAATCTGTTTAATTAAGATGCCTCTTCAGTTCTCCCTGTCCCTCATTTCAATACATTTTCAGAGGCTTTCAAACCAGAACTGCACAGGGCTCTATTTCAAGTGCGCTGTAAAGAGTTGATAATATAGCCTCTGTGGCTGCAGCACAGAATCTTCCTTATATAGCTGTTCTGAACAGTCTACTCTTGTTCTGCAACAGATCTTACGTTGTTTATTCCTGATAACTATTCTCAAGTCAGTATAAATGACACTTCCAGATAACTTTCTTCCTCCCTGATAACAATCTGGTAGTTTATACCACTTTCCAGAAGTGTATATTTCTGTTTAGTTTTTTAGGGTGCATTTAGTGTTTGGTATGGCCAAAGTAGTAATTCTTTCAGTATCTGCCAGCTAGGTCAGTTTTGAGAAGAGTCTCTTCAAAGCAATGTCTGTTTAGAACTGACTTATTTATGTGTCGTTTCTGTCCTGTGACAAAGCGGTCAAAGAAACGGAGCATCAGTTCCTGCTGCCTGAGAAAGAGGCCTGAGAAAGGTCTCAGAAAACAGGTACGGTTTAGAAAGTCACCGCAGGAACTCTGTGTTCTGAATCACTGTGTACTCACACACATTTCAGATCTTATTTTCAAGACTTTGTTTATTGAACGAAGCGCTGACAGATGTGGAGGTGACAGTGGGTCGTGCTGAAAGGGAAATGACCGGGATCCAGCGATGTTACTAGCACAGCTCTTCAAGGACGGTGCTCGGGACAGTGGTAGGGTCCCATAAATGGCTTTAGCAAACTAGGGGTGTGCTCGTCTCTGAGTTGCTGGTGACCCCAGTCTGTCAGTACAGGGGACGGTGGGTTGTCATACAGAAAGAAACCGGACAACATCAAAGCCTAATAGAAATAGGGTAGAATTTTGTAGGTCAAAATGAGTGGTGAGACGAATAATAAAATTTTCTTGTCTGGAAAGAGTCACTGTGGTGTATTAACAAGGGATGACAGGCAGGTGATCCTCAACTACAACCTGATGCATGTCAGGGCAGCAAACTACAGCCAGTCAGACATGGTGCGGAATTGGGGCTAGGAGATTTCCTCTGGTTCTGTTTGCCCACGTGGATGAAAAGGTGACTGTAGCTGAAACAAGTGAAGGAGGCAGCTTGTTGGATGCCAAGGAAGGAGTTGTTGGATGCTAAAGAGGCATATGCATTTTACAGGATGGAGAAGAATAGTGAATAAGAATAGGGAGTGAAGCAGGAGTACCTTAGGTGAGAGCATTATCCAGCTTGAACTACATAGCATAGTGAAACAAAGGCAAAGAGAGGAGGTGGTTGCTCTCTGTAAATATGCTTATGAGGCAAAAACCAGGGAAACAGTTCTTTTGATGCATCTACCAGAGGATAATACTGGTGTAAATACAAGTAGCTTAAACCTGATCATTAATAATTTATGGAACCAGTAACACGTTTCTAACTGTGGAGTAATAGCACAATTGTATGAAGGTCAGAGCAGAGTTCCCCTTCTAACAGCCTGTTCTCCTGACTAAGCTCTGTAAATAAGTAGGAGTGGGCAATATGGTGACCTACAAAACCAAGAAACTAGTAACAAGGGACTGGCGATTGTCAAGAAAGGCATTTACTGTCCTTCTTTTTCCTTAAGTTCTAATTTGGCTAAATACTGGAAAGCTAAACACAAAGTATCCAGGGGTTTAGAGGAGCTATAACATCTCTCCTGCCATCACTTCCAGGCATTTTAAAGTACTTTCTGATTTGTTTTCTGTTCTGAAATTGCATTTATGAGTAGAAAAGGGTGCTGTAGGTTGCTTTATAGTAGCAGAGAATCTCTGGCAAATCTACTTCTTACACTAAAATGGCTAAGCAGATTTTTACATAAATGTAAAGTAAGGAATTGACCCTACTGTGCCACTCTGTTAATATGAAACTGCATTTCATGTGCATTTACTATTAGCTCATTTGAAGCATTTGGGTGATGAAAAGATTTCTCTTATGAAGCCCCGCTTCCCTCTCATGCCCTCAACTATTTATTATTTTATTAATGCAAAGCTTGTATTATTTGATGTCTACCAAAATTTGCTGTCAAAAATTCTCTTTGAGAAATAATTTTGAGTTAAGATGATAAGGGGCTTCCATTTTGTACCATCAGCAAAATTATTGTACTTTTCAAATGTGCATTACAAAAAGGTAAAAAAAATGTAGTGGCAGAAGTATCCACTTCAGTATGTGCAGATACTGGTGCATATAGATTCTCTTGATTTTGTCTTGCTTTCAAACAAAAAGGCAAATGAAGTCTTTTTGGTCTTTACAACATCAATATGTGTACAGAATGTATGGACTGTACCAATGATTGATAGTACTTCAGCAAGAGCTAGAAGCTCTCATTAAAATGCACACCAAATATGTTGTCCAGAGTGGTTGTAAATTGAGATGAACCAAATTAATTAGTCTGCAGCATAGTTGCAAAGTCTGCCGAGCATGTGCCTGTCCACTTCTATCTTCACGCCTCTGGTTCCAGCAAGGATGGTGCGTCTCAGGCTCCCTTTGAGAATGGATGCTTGGAGTCTGCCTGACTGCCAAGATCTTTGTAACTGGGATCTCCCTCCTTCACAGAATCACAGAATATCAGGGATTGGAAGGGACCTTGAAAGATCATCTAGTCCAATCTCCCTGCCGGAGCAGGAACACCTAGATCAGGTCACATAGGAAGGCATCCAGACGAGTTTTGAATGTCTCCAGAGAAGGAGACTCCACAACCTCTCTGGGCAGCCCCTTCCAGTGTTCCCTCACCCTCACAGTGAAGAAGTTTTTCCTCATATTTAAGTGGAACCTCTTGTGTTCCAAATTGTACCCATTGCCCCTTGTCCTATCATAGGCTGTCACTGAGAAGAGCCTGGCTCCATCCTCCTGACACTCACCCTTTACGTATTTATACACATTAATGAGGTCACCCTTCAGTTTCCTCTTCTCCAAGCTGAATAGACCCAGCTCCCTCAGCTTCTCCTCATATGGGAGATGCTCCACTCCCTTCATCATCTTTGTGGCTCTACGCTGGACCCTCTCCAGCAGTTCCCTGGCTTAACGAGTTGAGGACTTAACAACTACAATGTGGAGCAGGCCAAAATAACATGCTGGGGCAATAGGAAAGAGTTTCAGCCCTCCCTGCTGCCATGCTCTTCTCTTTCCCACCGAAGCAGCGGTCGTGCAGCCGTAACCATGTGGTGTGTCTCGGTTGTGCTTTTTTAATGGTCCTGGCACCTCCCCAAAGGCATTGGGTTCTCAATACATGCCCATGGATGGGCTGCACGGCATGTGTTGCTGCACAGAGCAGTGTGTAGCTGAGATTTCTTTTACCGAAATATGGGGACCATGTGTGCACGTGCCTGGATTACATGCCATGACTGTGCAGCATCATCTGGCCAGGTCTGCTGGAACCATCCATCCAGCGCGATGATCCCGTGCCACACAAAGTGGGTTTGTTACATGTTGGAGTAAGAAAAGGGAGTGATTCCCTTCCGCACATCAAAGCACCGAGAGCTGGGAACCCCAAGACTGAAATATTTAGGAAGTCTAAGTCTTTGGCATTTTTTTTTGGCCTCAGACTAATTTTGTCTAGGGTCATAGCTGGGCTTGGCTACACATCTGTCTTCAAACTTCTGTAAGGAAGCAGAGCTGTTGTAAATATAAACGTCTTTACAGCTTCCATTTAATGGATAATTCCACAAATATACAGTATTTTTAAATTGATTCTCCACATATTTAACTTCTAAAGGCACTGAAATGAAGAGGCTTTGCAAAGCAGCGTCTATACCGTGGCTGTCAGGATTGCGAGCAGCTGTGTGCGGGGATCGCACAATGCACAGAATGTACTGTGACAGCAGGGGAGGTGGCTTTGCAGAGAACTGGTGCATTTTTTTAACTTTCAAGGTCACTTTAGACACCGCTGTGCAAATCAGCCCTCAAAATTGTAAGACAGAAGGAACTAATAAATATTTTTATGAATGCAGAACTTAAGAGCGGCTGCGACAGCATTTATGTGAGCGAGAATTAAAGAACATTAAAGCATTTTTACATGAAAGAGATAAATTTTCTGAATAATCTGTAATAGAATTTAAGATCATTTGAAGCTCAGATTAGGGGTTTTTTTGAACAGAAGCAATGCATGGCTTTCAGTGTGATGGCTTTCAGTGTGCACTCAAATGCAGGTATTTCTTTCTTTCTTTTTTTTTTTTAAATTCTATAACCACAGAAAATATTCATCCATTTTCTTTCTGCTTTAAAAAAGACATATTTCAGCTTTATGAAGTAGGTGTTCTCCGCGGAATGGGCGCTGATGAGAACCATGCAGAGAACAGGAAGTTCAGAAGACAGGGGATGGCAGCCGAGAGCGGCTCCATCTGCTCTGGAAACGCATCGCTGTGCGGCGGAGGCCAAAACAACTGACAAGACAAAGTCATTATTTATGGAAAGAGTCTGAACTCTGGCCGTTTGTCAAGCTGACTCAAGGAGTCTGCTGCTGGCCCTGGTGAGCTAGCAAGTATCTAACATAGATTTGTGCTCTAATAAATGTCAGATAGAGAGGCGTTGCTGAAACAAATTGCTAAAATATTAGGAGAAAAAGGGAACATACATCGAACAGTGAAGAACCCTAATGACTGCCTTCACTAATAAAGACTGGAGAGCATCAGAATACCTTATTTTCCAAAGAAAAGCAGGGAGGGAGCAGCGCTATGTCCCAGCGCTGAAGCCAATGGCAGAACTCTCATTGACTGATACAGAGGTAGGATTTCACCCTCTGTGTGCAACGTTTCAGTAGATTTCTCCATCCCTTCGCTTCAGGAGCTGGGATGGTTCACGTGTTTGTGAAAGTTTCCATGTCTGCCCATTTAGTAAAAGTTCCAGTCCCCAGGCCAATGAAAGCATGTCCTGTTCTCTTTAAAAATGTGCATCAGCAAGGACAAACATTATCTTTCAGACTAATAAAAAATGATTGGGGTGGCGCTGTGCTTTTTTTTATGTTAACCTCTGTTGAAAGCTGGAAGTTAAAAAAAAAAATAAATCTGCCGAAAGAAGTATGGATAATCTCACAGCCAAATCAGGTTAGGTGCATTTTTTTCGTTTGTTGTTTGGGGGTGTCCCAAACCTTGTCATCGTTCTCAAAGATATGAATTATTGTGTGTTAGAAGATTACCAAAAAGGAAGACTTCTTTCCGTAACAGTATAACGTACATGCTATGTACAGTCAACAACTATAACTTTGTACGCCTTCCTGATTGATTGCCCTGCTACCTGACTTTAATAGCAATGACTGATTTGATGTCATCTTCAGAAAGTGGTGTGTTTCTCCAGTTAGTTACAGGCATTTTCCTATTGCAGAAATATTCTCTAAACATAGACACTTCTGAAAAAAAAAACCAAAACCAACCAAAACCAAACCCCAACCTCCTAGTAGGAAGCCTGTCTAGATTCATTGCTTGGCTGCGTGACACACAGCAAGAAAGGGAGCCACATGTTCCTGTCTGGAAAGTGATCAGTTACATTACTCTAAGCATTAAAATGTGTCCGCGTGTGTGCATCTGTACACACAGAGACACACATCCTTCAGATCGTGCTGATAATGGTATTTCCAGTCTCCAAAGAGAAATAAAATAGATGGTGTACGAAATCCTTTATTTACCAGGCGCAGAATTTCATTGTGGTCTACCCTTCGACTTTAAAAATACTCTCTGTTATGGTGGCAAGAGCATTCTTAGAGCGGTTAACTGATTCTGTGTATAGCCTCTCATTTCAAAAGGGATTACCATCATCTCCTACTTTATTTATCATATGTTATCTGGTACAAGGGCAGTCTATCTATATCTGTAGTTATGTATCTATTAATATATCCATTATAGTCCTGTACATGGGATATTCTAGAGTGCTGGGAGACTCGTGATGAGTTGTAGTCATGCGATGCAGCCATTTATCACATGCCTGTGACAGTCTCACCTGCACGCTGGCCATTAATCTGCACTCCAAGAACATCTAGCATTACTGTCCCCAGGCAATTTTGGAGTTTCCCTGCATAGAAAGGCAAAAAAAAAAAAACCCCAATCTCATTACAAAACTTTTCCTTCCATCCTGTCAAAGGTAGAACTTCCTCCAAAAGTGCTCTCAGTGAGGTCTGAGATCGGCAAGATGCAGTTTAGGGCTAGTGGTGAAGTTGTGGATGCTCCATCATTGGAAGTGTTCAAGATCAGGTTGAGTAGGGCTAATCTAGTGAAAGATGTCCCTGCCTATGGCAGGGGTTTGGACTAGTTGATTCTTTGAAGGGCCCTTCTAACCCAAACCATTCTGTGGTTCTGTGAAGCAGGACTTCAATTATGTGGGTGATTTTGGAGAGCTAGAACTTCAACCCTGAGCAAGGGCAGAGGGCAACCATATTTCTGATGACCCTGGAAAGGCGTCCACTGCAGGAACTTTGAATTGGAGATGGCTTTGGCAAAGGTGGTAGTTTGAAAAGAAACTAAGCCATCTTTCAGGCATGGGGATCTAAGGATGTCACCTTGAGTAGGGACTGTAAATGATGGTGAAGCAGCTGAAATAATACACATGGTCTGCAGCTTGACCCAGACTAATTAGGAGGAACCAGAACAAAGCTTTGGGACCTCCCAGAATTTTGCTGGTGACAGTAGTAGTGGATGTAATAGCACTGACCCTATGCGAGGCTTTGTCTCTTTGCCAGAAGGCGGTGTAGAAGGACCCTTGTAGGACAGAGTGAAGAATGGAACATGAAGCCAATGTACAAGCACAGACCTGTGGTGGATCATGCCTTCCCAGCACTCTTCCTATTACAGTGTTCCTCACTGTCATCTTAAAAAGGGCCTTTTGGGGGTCTTTGAGTATTAGGTCCAATTGGATGGTCAACCTGCAAATAGCAGAACCATGCAGCCGTGGCTTTCCCCTGTGTTGTGCCACACGTTATTGAATGGTGTTTATGCTCCTGAAGTTAAGCTGCATTTTTCTGTCTTCATTAGGAATTTATTTTTGTCAGTAACGAAAGGAATTTATGTTGTCACAAAATTTATTTACTTTTCCTTCACTTAATTGTGCAGAAGACAAGTCTTGGTTTCGGGAAGGGGAGAAGGGTCAGATATTTTACAAATGAGCAGCCAATTCCAACGTTCTGCACTCCAAAGGTCATTGTGCATTTTCACTGCATTTGATACTCATTATGCTGTACATGATCTGTTCTTTCCATGAGGAATCCTGCAGATGTAAAGGCTCACTCACACTATGGTTGGTTTAATTAGAAATAAAGTGTCGAGAAATTTGGCACCTTTTTAATTCTTTGTTCAAATAACAAATGTTAAACACATGGACTCCAGTCAGTTCCTGGAGTAATTTAACTGATTTGAGTGGCGTTACAGCAGGGGTCATTTAGCCTCTGACATTAATTTAAAATGAATTTTTTTATGAACTTCTCAAATTAGTGTTGCCATCTAAAAATCTCTGGTAAAAAGACCAATAGCTCAAGATCTAGGAAAAGCATCACCAGCCATGCTTCCACTTGGCATGTCGTTTGTTAGGCGATTTTTCTGAATGTTGTTATTTTTCTGTGAGCTAACACTGGAGAGGAGAGTATTTTATATGAATCCCTCTTTTTTTTTCTTTTTTTTTCTCTCTTTTATTTCTTTTGTTTTTCTTTTATTTTTCCTTTTTTTTGGTTTTTGGGAGTGACAGCTTTGCAGATTACTGAAGGTCCTCTTCTGCAACTCCCGTTCAGGCATATTCTTGCAAGTTGTCAGCTGAAGCAGCTTGGTGCTGCGAGTTATTGGCAGTGACGGTTGCAGAATTGGGCTCTTCAGTTGCAATATTGTCAGAGACGCTGTTGCAAATAGTCATAAGATCATGAAAATGTTTTCATTGGGATTTGCCCTGAGAAATGGCCATTTCACATGCCTTCGCTGCAAATGTTAATTTGTATGTGCGCCCACGCTCATTTCCAAGGTGCAAAATTAGCAAGTGACTTGGGGAATGGATCAGTAAAGCTATTGTGCTCTGTGGAGAAGTGAATAAACCAGCTATTTTAACCCCAGCCTAGGCTTCCCCTCTCCTGGGCTTCCTAGCGGATCCTTTTGAGATATATCTGTTTGCGAAATAAAGCCACTTTTTATGCTTTTTAGTACTCGTTGACTATTTGCCAAGGATTTCTATGAAGTATCTGTGAATATCGCCCGAGACAACCCGACACTGCTTCCCCTGTTTCCTGTGCTGAATGGCCAGCCCCAACCATAAACTGTAACACTACTCAAGGTAGGAAGGGTGAGCTGCCAGAAGCTATTTATCACTTCAGTGGCTTTGTAGCATGCACATCCGTCTGAACTTAGATTGAGGTTATAAGAGGAGTTTTCTTCTCGCTCCGGCCTCGCCAGCGATAGTATCTTGCATAAAGATGAAAATAGAAGTTCAGTGTTTAGCCCTTAGATGTTCCCAGGCCATGAAAGGGAGGTGGAAGTGATAGAAAATTTGACTCAAACGCCTTCAGTATCTGACAGCTGGTGCTATAGTGTTAATCTGCCATTAACGCCGGTAACAGGAATGCCTCCTTCTAATGGCAGATTTCAGGATGATGCGTTATGTACTAATATATAAGGTCAAGTTTCAGCACAAATTTTCATCCTCGTTGGATGTCATAGGAGTTTTTAAAACTTTAATATCCCCTTTCATTCCATTTGATGCTGCTGTTAGGTATAAATAAGTGACTTCTTCTCTTTCATCACTTTAGAGACTGTAGATATTCTAAGCTAAAAGTAAAACATGCATGATATTCTAAGGCGTAGCTTTGGGTGATTCTGTGTGGTTCAACTCTATAAACACATAAATCCAGCTGAAGTTACTCCTAAATGTTTACCTTTTGTGATGTTTCTCTCTTATTTGGTGTCAAGTACCATGAATCCCTTAATCCCATGATACTTTCGATAACCGTGTTGTACGATGGAAGCATCATCAAAAAACCCAGCGCGTGGTCAGCGTTTCTCTGTTTTGCACATCCAAAGTAGATGTGCGTCTTCATTACCAAGGCTGGCTGTGTTTTGGTGTTAATGGTTGTGCCATTAACACCTGAGGGAAAAAAAAAAAAAGAATCAAAGAAAGAGACTTGACTTGTAAACAGAGGTGTTTGAGATACGGTATCCCCTGGTCACTGTGATAGCAGGTGGCTGATGATCCACACCTTATGGCCTTATGTATCTTCAGATAATTCAGTAATTGGGAAAAAAATGTCTTTGCCAAGAGATATTCCCTGTGATTGTATCATTGCTTCCCAGCTTTCATTCCTAGTGACTGGAGTTTGCTCCAATTTAAGCTTTCTGAACAGTTGGCTCGTGCTGCGGGGAATCTTGGCTGCCTCTCTCATGGGCTGGAGGGGGACAGGGTACTCAAGCCGACCACCCCGCTGTCTGAAGACGAGGAGCCTGAGAGCAGAGCACACCGCTGGGGAGCAATGACGTGCTGGGTGACCTCCCAGCCGCTCCGCGCGAAGCATCCCCTTTCCCATGCTTTCCTCAGACCTTGGCAGTGGCCGAGAGCTGAGTGGATGAGAGGGTGTGGTGGGAGAGGCCGAGTCGGGGATGGAGGGAGGCAAGGAAGGCTTTATTTCTAGACCTTGGGAAGAGTGTGTATCTAAGGAGCCTTTAGGCATATTTTGCATACGAGCCCAGAGCTTTAAGTGGGGCATATTTTGAATTAATCAAAATTGGTCATGGAAAGAAACTCATATAAGAAAAATTCCATCATGCAATCAAAATTCACTTACTTTCTCTTTAAATTTATGGCAACAGCAAACTTATTTATGTTCATGCTTTTCTGAGCATGTCAAAAATGGTTAATATATCACTTGAAAAATGTTAGTGCAATAACTATGCTTTCTTTTTATACCAAAATATGAAAATGCATGATAAAAATGCCATGAAGGGAAGTAATTGATTGCTAGTCCATGCCGTAGAGACTCGCTGACTACTCAACACCCTTAAGTAATTAGATTGCTTTAACCACAGATAGCCAGGCCAGATTCCTTCACGGGATTCCCCCCACCCCCCCTAGGATTCATTTTCTTTCACTTGATGTTGACCTTGCTGTAAGCTAAAAACACACAGATAGTGTGTCAAACCCAACTCATAGTCCTCGTTTTGCTCTGTGGAAGAATAGAGTTGTTTTTACTCCATTATTGTAATGTTTGTACTTAAAGAACTTCCAAAAGGTCAGTTACTTTCAGTGCTTTGATGTGTTTGAGGTTTTCTTTCATAAAGAAATGGTGGTATTAAAGCTACTCAAGTAAAGGAGGCTTTTTCTGATAAAAATCCAGTTCTCATGATTTGCTGCCTAGTTTTACCGTTCATTCCCTTTTCCCTTTGAATTTTGCTCTTACAAGGAAGGGTAGCTAAATAAACACAGTAGCACAGAAGCAAATGGAAAACATCTGTTGTTCTTATTCAGGAATTCAGTGAGTCAGGTTTTATGAACATCTGAACTCAGCACTTTTATATTTTTGTTGAATTTTCTGTAGTTTAAGATTATTTTTATAGAACGTATACTTAAAGACAATACTGGAAGAAGCATTGAGAGAAATGCCAAAGCTGTACACGAATAAAGGGAAGGTGCATTCTGATCTTGTTTTCTTTTTAATGGAAATGATTCAGAACCCCCAGGAAATAAGGAGAACACACTGGACCAAAGCACAGCTTAGCCTGGTCTGGTGCCTGTGTCTGGTCATGGAAAATGAAAGACCTGCTTTTTTCAGAGTGATCCTTCCCTGATACACCATCCTGTTTTCCAGCAATCAGAGCTGGAAAATATTTGCTGAGCTAGAAGTGGATCTTGTGATGACAATGGCAGTGTAATGGAGATGGATATTCTGTGATTTATAATTGGCAAGGCGAAAGGATATTTGAAATAAATGGGAGCACAGATTTTTTTGCAGGAAATGGGTAAGTGTTGTGGCTTAAAGAGAAGGTCATTATAGTACAGCAGCTTTTAAGACTATGATGTTGTCATAATGAAGAGAAGTGATTTTACATAAAAAGTTAAGAGTGTCTTTCTCCATATTTCATCAAGTTGAAAATTACTTCTTACGCTAGTATGGCCAATTTTTTGTATCAATGGTGTCATTGTGAAAGTTCTCCTGTGGTCTCTCACTCCCACAGAACATGAGCTCATCTTCTTTGTTTCTACAACTCTCTCCTGCTCTGCATTCAGAACGCCTTCAGAGCTTTAATCTGTACAAGTCTGGTGTTTGAGTCACATATAAGCATCACTGCATTACCAGAGCTGGATGTCCTTACTTTTTAAAGTCACCTAGTGTTCCCACATTAGTATCTCCCCTTGCTGAGAACTACTGCAAGTGTTCATTAATTTGATAGCTATTATGTCACCTTTATTTTGGCAACCTCAAAGATAGATGATTTTTACTCCCACCCATCTTCCTCACCTGTAAATTGCTAAAAATGGGAATAAATTATTCCCATACCAAAATTCAACTCTTCACAGAGGCTATTTAAACCCTCTTCACTGAAAGCTATGCAGCTTTTTCCTGCAAATGCCAGTCTGCATTTTCTTGCAGTCACAGCAGTGAAAACGTGATGCCACCAGTACCATTTTGGTAATCTGTGGAGAAGGAAAAGAGCCTACAGCTTCTGTGTCTTGAGCTAGAAAAGTCTGCAAACTGTGTTAAAATCCAGCACCTCCAGAGATATTTTTTGGGCTTCAAGTGGTAGACATCCAGACCATATTAAAACACTACATGCTGGACATCAAAAGCTTACAAAGTTCACGTTAGTTGTTCCTCCCACTTTTAAAGTGTATTTTGAAAGAAACCTGAGAATAAAAATGGTGTCACCTATCAGAAAATTCTTTGTGCTAACAAAAAATAAGTGTATTAAAACAGGCAGATATTTCAGTCTGAGCTTTTGAAAAAGGCAGTGCGGGCAAATGAGATTAACAACTGATAATTATGGCAAAAAGCATCTTCTTCTTGGTTGTTGGCAGATGTTGAGATGCAGCCATTCCTCTCCCCTGGAGAGCTTTAGTAGCCTGGAAGGTCTTGTGTAGTTTGAAACACGGAAAAGTAGGTAGAACAAATAAACTTTATTGTTTTGAGCCCTGGAATACAAACTGCTACTGATACCGTGAATTCCAGCGCTATTTTCTGTATCTGATTAACTCTATGGGGAAGATCACCTGCTCATTCAGGCCCACCCATTAAAAGGATGAATGTTTTTTGTGATTTTGCTTGTATGAGCTAATTATTGGCTTTGGCATGCATGTTACTCATTATTTTTTTGGCAAGAATATGGAAAAAAAAGAAAAGGCGTTTTGTTCTGAAAATAGCTAAAAGATAGAGGTGGGAGGAAGAAAAACTGCTTTTGTAATTGGTCCAGAGCAAACTGGGAACCCGTCCCTCTCCATCTCCCACTTGCGCGGTTTCAAATCTTCTGCCCTTCAAGGTCAGTTGAGCCAGGTCAGAGCAACTCAAAGGAGCTGTATGATCTGTAGTTTGAACATCTTATTGGCTTCAGCCTTTCCTGTTAGATCTTCAGTGTCTTGTTTTATGCCTCCACAAAGTTTGTATCACCTGAAAAGTCTTACTTAGGATACTGTTGGCAGCTGTGCCCCAAGTGGCTAAGTTTGATTAGCTCTTATTGTGCTTTCCAGCCTGGCCCCAGTCTAAGATTTATAGATAGCGTTAGATAATGTTTTCCCTTCTGGATACTTATATTTCAAAATATGTTTCTGTATTGTTTTCACTTTGTTACATTGAAAGGTGGGGCACAAAGCCTACCATTAGAAATGGTCTCCTGCTACCTTATGCTCTATGTTTATAGATGTGATTAAGCTGAAAAGAGAAAAGCTACGGCTTTGCCCACCTACTGGACTGACAACAGCAACAGGTAGTTTCTGATCTTGAGGCTTGACTTCTAGGCAGTTTTTGTGAAGTCCCAAAGCACACGCTATTGATGCTGTGTAAGTAGTTAAGTAATGATGATGAGCTTTCAAGTAAAGAGCCCAATTTCCATTTATCTTTGGAGCTGTCAGCACAGTATCTGAGTATCTTGATGATGTTAACCTCTCAGGTGAACAACTGGAGATCTCTTAACAGGAATAAACCAGTATAGCTCCATATAACTATTGAGCATCTGTGTTATTCTAATCCAGCTGAGAATTTGTCTTGTGATTTTTGGTTATCTCTGTGGGGCTGTGTATGGTCAACATCCTTAGAGAATGCTGCCCTCTGCCATGAGCTAAAAAGCACATTCAGCTCCTTTTTGTCTCAGTTTAAGGGCTCCATTTTTGTTGGGTTTTAAAGAATTAGTGAGATTGAAGATTCTCCTGAGAACCATCTCCCGTTTCTAATGAGAAAACCAAAACTCTGTCCCCCTTACCATAAGAGTTCGTTTAGCAGGAGATGGCTACCTCTGACTTGAAATTAAGAGTTTCAGATCCCCAGGTTTTCACATCCCCACCTGTGTCAGACATACATCCTTTTGTTTGTCCTGCTCCCTGTTGTTTTATTTATTGGCAAAAAGGAAAGACTAGCTACTTTGGAGGAATTTTCTACCCTTCACATCTGTAATTTTGTGCTTCTGCCTTACATATATATATATGTATGAAAATCAGTGTCTGCCTGAAAACTTTTTTCTTTCCCTGGCCATAGCTCTTTGTACAAGAAAAAAAATCTTTATCACAGAATCCCCCAAATGGAGGATGGAAATACACTGGATGCAATTTCGGGCTGTAGCTCTTAAGAAGTAGAGACAAAGGCAAAACACGATGAGGAATGACTTAGTTGAATTTAAGTGGCTTTTGCATCATCTTTCGCCTTCCTAGTTGTTGGACTGCTCTGGGGATGGGAGAGTCTTCTGGCATAAGAGAAACAAGCTCGGCCATTTAATGCAGAACCCAGAAGCGGCTAAAGGGATCATAAAGTTGGTTTGCCACCACTTTCTATATGCCAGCAATTGTGAAGAGGTTCTTTGGAGGGCTGCCTTATGTACCAGCAAGTCTTCCTTGAAAATGTGAGGAATCCTTGTTGAATTCCTTTGTGCCATATTAGCCCTTTGCATGGTGCTGGTGTGAGAAGGAAGATCTCATCCTCTGCTCCATGCCTTTAATTTTAGATGCTGGCCCTATTCAGATCAACACATTCATCGTACCTAGATCCATTACCTTGGCTGTACTTTCCAACTTGCATCACAAAATTCTCTACAAAGACTGATGGGTGTTTTCATCCCCATCATACACTTGTGGATGCAAAGACAGAGACTGTGACACATTCAGGATAGCAAAGCCAATGGTCACAAAAGCCCAGGTTAGAAACAGTTTCCCAAGTTCAGGTCTAACTTCTTGAGCAATGATTGTTTTCTTCCATTACAGAACCATCTTACGGGATCATATCTCCTACCCCCATTCTCTTAGTACAGGAAATAAAAGTTTAATTGAATCCTTTAAATGATTTTTTTCCAAGCTGAAGTGGGTCCTCATTGTGTGCAGCCAAACTTGAAACAGGCGGGACAAGAGTTCTTGCTGTACCCTGTGCTTATCAACGTGTCAGATTGGACCAAGAACATTCTGTAAAAGTTATTCCTCATTATTACAAATCCCCTAGCTAGATTACAGCATCGACAAATTTTTACCAGATTTTTTTACTGCCAAGTTCACTGGGAGCACATCTGGAACTATTAGACATCGCTGTGTCTGGCATATCGTGTTCCTTTTCCATTTAGGGCAGGTTGGTCATCATCATGAGAAATCCTAGCTGCAATCTGACGTCCTTTCCCACCAGTAACATAAAGGAATAGCCTGAGTTTCTAGTTGTCTGCTCTTGGACATAGTTAAGGTCTATAATTTGAATTGAGGAGGCATAAAAGAGAGCTCCATTTGCATAGTGATACATCTGTTAAGAGCGTTTATTGGGTAAGGCATATATATGTACGTGTCCAGAGGGAAAGAGAATCATGCCCCCAAGTCCCAGGTCTTGTGCACTACAGGAGAAGGAGCCTGACATCCCTCAGTGCATCCACTGGTCCCAGGCAGGATCAGTTCCACCTAAACCCCTCCTACCAGATGTTTGTCTGCCCAGTTCCAAAATTTCCAAAACTCCCCTAGAGAATCTATCACTTAACTCCCCTTAAAGCAAAAGTTTTTCCTACCGTCTAGTACCTTAAATCTTCCTGCAACTTAACCCCAGCCTCAGTGGCCACAGAAAAGTCTGTTAGATAAAGGGTGATAGAGTATTTGAAAAATGCTGCGACTGCTCCAGGCTCTCTCCATGTTTCCTCAAGGTGGTCTCAACGCGGAGCAATACTGCAAGGGAGTCATCCCTGCAGAGCAGAGGGCTGGATTATTTCGTGTTTCTCCCCACGTGATGCTTCTGTCCGTAATTCCCAGCGTGAGGCTCGCTTCTCCTGCGGTGGTACAGCTCCGATCGTAGGTCTGGCTTGGTCCTGCTCTCCCCTTCCTGAAGACAGGCGTTGTGCTTGCCTCCTTCTGGCCTTTTAAAACTTCAGCCGTGTTCTGTGCCTCCTCAAAGAAAGCCTGTAATGGGTCTGAGATTAGTTCACTGGCTTCTTTAAATTCTCTCAGGTGCAATTCATCTGGCCCAACTGACATGAAAACATCTCAGCTTATCTAGTCTGGTTTTCCTCCAGTCCGTGATCATTTTAACTATCTGATTACTTTATCTTTCCTAGGAAGGGCTGTAGCAAAAAGGCATCAAACCCATTAACTTTCTCAGGAAGACCTGTGGATGGATATATCTTGCACTTAATTATGATATCTTTAATTTTCATTGTCATGTCCCTGGCATTCCTTCCTGCCTTTCCTCTTTCCCTTTTCCCTCTTTCAGATGTTTTCTTGCCATCTCTCTCAGGGGACATCAAAAGCACCTTTGTGTGCTCTGATTTTGCCCATGTGCCTGTATTTCATCTGCACTGGTCCGAGCTGAGTTGCACTTCCCATGACATGTTGTTTCTAAAGTCAGTGAAGACTTCATGATTTAGCTGAGTGGATCTCCTTCTGTTCTTCTAGGTTTTCTGCTTTGCAGGGGAAATTTATGCTTGTGTCTTGTTTTGTGTCTTTTAGGAAACAGTAACTTTCCCGAGGTCTTTTTGCCTTGTAGTTTTGTCTTGGGTGTAGTCTTGTATACAAAGTTGCTTAGCTTTTTCAGTCTATTTTCTTAAATAAAGCTCACGTTCTTCCTTTTCCCTTCCTGAAACAGGTGATCTCAGTCATTTCAAGATTTTGCCTTTTGTTTGGGTTTGTTGTTTGGTATTTTTTAAACTTTGTCCCTACACAGCGAACAACTTCTCTGAACTCTCTTTGTCTCTGAACTAAGACAAAATAAAATAACCATTCTCCACTGGGTCATTGCCATGTATGCACTGGGGATCTTACAGCCTGAGGCGACTGCTTCTTTCCTTTACCACAAAGTAAAAATCAGCAGGGAAAATTTTCAAATTGCTCTGCCATACATCTTTCAGAGATGAAAAAGAGCTGTAGGTTTATTTCTTCTTTGCGTCGTCCAGACACAGCAGCAATTTTCTGACCACAGAAAGGGTGTATTCTGGTTTCTAACCAATTTTAGAAAGAAATGGCACTTTTGCCAGTTGCGTCTGTAAGAGAGCATCTGAGCACCAGAAGAAACTGCAGCTGAGAATCAATGTTGCATGATAATGCTGTAAATGCTCTTTGGAGTTCAGGGAAAGTGTGTGTTCCTGTCCTGAAAATTCTGAAATCAATTAGCACAATCTTGCAATATGAGGGAGAAGTCTTTGCATGCATATCTGAAGCTGTGACATTGTGTGAGCTGGGAAAAAGGAAAGGTTAGTCACCGTATGCTAACCTGAAAAAACGTACGTCACGGTAACCAGGTGGTATGTCATCGTGGTGGCTTTTTTTTCCTTCTTTTTCTGTGCTTTGAAGAGAAGCTGGGGGGAAAGAAGCAAATATGTGACAAGCAGCATATGCAAACTGTAAGGTGGAAGTGGTAAATGACTAAGACCACATTTGGAAGAGACAGATGGGGCTTTTCTTGATCATATGGTAGCACTGGCAATAGAAATGATTTGGAGGTAGGGAAGTGGGGAGGCCAGACACGTTTCCTAAACGCAGGATGATTTATTTGTGGAACATGCAGAAATGCAGGGAACAAAAACATTAAACAACCCTTGGAGACGTGCACGAACATGATACATTTACACGTGGTTTAGTCTGAACTCCTGGCTATTCACAGGGGATCCTTGATTATGGATCCTTGATTATGTATTCTTGCTTTGGCTGGTGACATTTCCCAGCATCTCCTCTCCCCATTGCCAGTTTCACCTTCTCTGGTACCTGTTAAATTTTTGCTGTGACGCATCTTCTTCCAGATCCCATATCAGCCAAAATTGTCTTGTCTCAGCCCATGGTTATTTCTGTTCTGTTTGTTTGTAGATTAACTAACCTTCAGCGAGCAAGACATTTGTTCTTGATTAATAGGTGCAGCCATAGGTCTGATTTGGCAAAAGCCTGGATATTTGGTTAGTTTATCATAATGCTAGAAGACATTAAGATGTCCTCCATCAGCAGCAGTGCTGCAGCACAGGCAAATAAAACAGATAAAATCCCATTGTGTGCTCAGGACATTTTATATATATAATGAAAAGGATGATTTCCAAAACTCAGTTGCTGATGGAAATAACTATCTGCAACTTTGTATTTTTATAATTACTTAGGCAGCAGTTCATGTCTGTTGCTTCTGATAATATGTAATCACAAAGACTTTCTGAAGAATAGTGTAGCAAGAGAATAACGAACCTTTTAATTATCATTTGTTCATTGGTGGTGTGTGGTTTCTAGGAAGCTTTTTTATTTTTTACTGTAGCTTGAACAGTAAATCTTAAATCCTTTTAACTACTGAGCATCTGAGTATATAAAAGGAAATTTTTGTAGCAATATATGGAAGATATATGCTGTGCAAAAACATGTCTAGAATATGAGAAACAAATGCTTACGTATAGTTAAAAAAAAAAGAAAGAAAAAAGAAAAGACAGTTTGCAAGCAAAACCTATATGAAAATATAAGGAGGTACTTTTGCAAATCCACTTTTCATCTTCTTTGTCCTGCGAAGATGATAAAACTAATGGTATTTCCCACACTCACTGAAGGAAACAAAGCAGATCTTTCAGTTGACAGGGTGAGAAGAATTTTGCTAAAGCTACACTAAGAAGGGCAGAATCTACAAGCCTGTCAGGCTCAGAAATTTGAACCAAATCTGCTTGAAAATAGTCTAATCCTGCTGACATATATGTTAAACCTTGAAGATTGAATATTCAGTGTTTCTTACTTTCACAGCATTAAAAGAATTGTCCCTTGAGATTCACTCTTCTGTTGACTGAGGGACAATATGTTTGTTTGTACTGAATATGAGTCACTGGGAGTTTTGAGAAGAGAATTTTGAAGACAAAATGCCTTTGAAAACTTTCTCCCACCAGGAACATGGCAAAAGATCGGATGCTGATTAAATGCTCCTCTACAGGTTATGATTCCATTCATACAAAAGACCTTTTAAAGATTCATTTTGACATCTTTTGCATCATTCTTCCTGGGTATATATTATTCCTGATAGACCATAGTGGGACCCACTGTGGAGAGGTACACAGCAGTAGTATGGATGAAGTTGAAGGATATGGCTGGTTGAAAGGAACTTCTTGGTCCCCCCCCACTCTTTGCGTGGGATGTACTGTGATACGATGTCACACATCTCCTGTTGAGATGTGACGTGTTTGTGAAGGCAGTTCCACACCTGGCTACTGGTGCTGTTTAAAGTTACGTTTCATGTACATTCAGAATTCTGTTAAACTTTATTTCCAGATGGGTGTGAGAGCTGTTGGTATGGTCAGATGTCTTCCGAGTCCCTCGTTTAAGTCCAGGCTTGTCCTTAATTAAAAGTTAACTTCAGCTGAGCTTCAGTAATTTTAAATAGTAAGAAGCCATCCACCTGTGAATTCCCTGAGGGCTGTGGTGATGCCCATCCTTGTCTCATGACTCAGCTCTGCTCTCAGAGCAATTCAGCATCGTGTTGGCTCGTCCTGGCTCCTCAAAGGTACGAAACTCATTTCCCTCTTTCCTAGATTTCCTGGGGTTGGCAGGTCTTCCCTTCATTGTGCAGCCCCAGCTTGAACTGATTTTGTATTCAGCAGTGAATTGGCAGCACTGTTGGCTGGACAAAGTCGCTGTAATCTTCCTTCCAGCGCCGTGCTGGATGAATGCTGAAAAGTTAATCCGTCTACCTGGACTGGAAATGCTGAGTTTCATTGACCTGCTCCATATTACTTGTAGAGCAATAAGATAGAAAATTATGTTTAAACGCTAGAAAGTAAGCTTAAGAGCTGCTGCTGCATGTAGCGAGCTTTATTCAAAGAGAAGCATGTAATTTTGATGGTACTGTGGAACTGCATGATAGCTGGCCAAGCAGGCGTGGGGAGCGGTGATGATGGGGATTACCCGGATTCATCGCTGGGACTGTGCCAAGTATCGTTCTGGTGACACCGGTAGGAAGAGAGGATCGTGTGCTGCAATGAAGCATCAAATGATTCCTCTTTATTCCAGGAGCGGGGATTGTTTCTGACAAGCATTTTGCTTTATCAAAGTAAAAATGCCCTTCTGGCTGCATGGTACCCTGGCTGCCCTCAACTCAGGTACCTGAGATTCTTTGCAGTGGAGACTTTTCAGGATATCTTAGTTTATCAGCTGAAATCATGTAGATGTTAATTGACTAAGTCATACTGATTCAGACTCGTCGTTTGCAGAGAATTGACCCTAAAGATACCTCGAAATTGGTCATAGGAGCTCTGAAGTTTATTTTTGTTTCTGCGCAGCTGGTGTACATGTGTTTCTTTAAGACCACATGTTAAACGTCTTATGAAACACCAGAAAATGCACTGTACATGTTATGGACTTGCTTAGCAAGTCTTAGTATCTTTATTCCTTCAGAAATTAAAAATTATTATTTTACCTAATTTATCATAATAGGTTAGCCCGTATTTACTTCTTTTGTTTTAATGAAAGGCAGTTAAGTAACCTCAAAAAATATTTAATATTTACTAGACTACCATTTGTGTCCTTTCAGGGTTTAAAACAATGAAATTGCATGTTGTGGTGTTTGCTTTAGTTTGGTTTGCTTTTCCGGAAGGCCTGGAAGCAGTAATTGAAATCCTGAATCCACTGAAGCTAAGTGCAATTTATTGGGAAACAAATTTCTTGGGACCAAAATATCTTTCTTTATTTCAGGCCTGTGTGATTTGCTGCTAATGGGCATGCTCTAGTGGACAAGATTGTAGGCAGATGAACACACAGAGTCCTCCTCAGACACTGACCATTGAAGAAAGAGAGCTGACCCTTTGATCCCTCAGCTTTTATACCGAGCAGGATGCAGATGGGATGGAATACCCCAGCTGGTCAGGTTTGGGTCACCTGTCCTGTCTGCTCCTCCTGCCAGGTGTCACCCCTCGATGCTTTTCCGCTTCCAACCCTCCAATGGGGCAAATAACGAAATGCCCTGACCTTGGTTGTTACAGCAATAAGTATAAGCAAGAGCCTCTCTGCACCATTCCTTGGTACAACCAGGTCTTGTCACTGTGAGAGGGAACAGTTTCTGAACAACATGCTGTTAATTTCAGAGTTTAGTTAGAAGAGGCCCAGCTAAAAAAGTAAAATTGTAAAACGGAAAATTGATTCGTTTTACCTCAAACCAGAACAATATTCTACTTAAATGACCTTCTGAGCCCTCAAACTAAGCAAACTGCTAAGTTTTCTGATGTCCTTAAAAGAAAAAAAATTGCATTAAGAGCAAATAACTATGAAGGTAAGTCAAGTTCTGTGTTGTGTTTTAGGTCAGCCTCTTCATTTTGCAAGTGCACCAAAAGTGCATGCCCTCCAGAATTGTGCTCATTTGAACTACCGCTCTGATAATACTGGTCAAATTCTGCAATTAGCTTGTAAATTAAAATGCATATTTTAATTTCTTGTGATGAAATGCAAGCAAAATCTTGCAGAAAGGCTGGTTTTGGAGAAATCGGGAATAATTTGGAATAATTTGCATCAAGTGTTGCCTTGAGCTAATTAAGCAGCTTGATCTCTGTTGCCGTGATGTGTTGGACACCAGTTTACCCATCAGTGCTTGAAAGGCTCCCCACAGCATCGTTGGCTCCTGCTTCATTGCTCATAGAGGCATCATTTCTGGGGGAGCTCAGGCAGTCACCGACTCCTAAATCCCCAAAACTTGGTGAGAAGGGGAGTCTCTCTCTCTCTTCCCTCTCAGTAAACGCCAATTGTGAGCAGCGACTGCTATCAACTTCCAGCTGTATGTACCAGGGGGCCAGATTTGCTCGTGGATCTCAGCTGTTCTGTGCTGCTCCACAGGTCCCCTGGAGGTTTGCTGACTGTAGGCTTTCCTTGGTTGGGGAATGCACACCATCTGCTTTGATGTAGCAGTGAATATGCACATAAAAATATATGTATAAGGCTATTGCTGCGTGTCTTCAAACCATGGAAATAACTATATATGACATTTCTAATCATGTATAAAATTAGGAATGCTTACAGAATATCAAAAAAATGAAGGACTTCAGGATAAAAAAAATTACAGGCATGAGAAGTAAACCTTAAAGTCAGAGGTATACCCGCCCTTGAAAGTAGTCTGAACATTTAAACAGAATTAGTCTTAACTCACTTTGGTAATGGCATGAAATGAGAATGGGGGGGAAGGGAAAGTCCTCAAAAACAGGTTTAAATGCACCTGGGATTGCAAATGCGTTAACTGCAGTCAAAAGTGTAGCACAGAGTAAGAGTAGGACTGAGTTACAGCTGTTTGTATGCTTAACTGAGCAAGCGTTACCTGGTATGTCTGGATTTCTTTTAAGAATAACCTTATAATATACCCTGTATACGTTTATAACCTTAAGTGTAACTCTGATTTGATTCTGCTTCCAATCTGTTCTCTTTTGCCATGTTGTTAAATGTCTATTAACAAATCCTATGAAATCTCAGGTGGGGAGAGTGGGGCTCTAGTAGAAAGCTGGGGCTGGAAGGAAAATCATCCCAGTGTCTTTTTATAATTTGGAAGGGAAATATTAAAGCTCTGAGGCAAAATTTGTAGAAAGAATTGAGCCCCCAGAAGCTTCTGTCATTTCTTTGCAACTCAAGGCACCCATTTATGAGCCAGGTATCACAATCAAATGGACAAAAATCATAGAGGATTTTCCCAGTATTTCTTTTTTTTTTTTTTCCCCTTCTGTTACTTATAAATTTCATTGACTTTTTTTAACATTTGAGGAATATCTATAGGAAATCTGCATGAACAGAATACAATATGGTCAGTGTAGCTGGCACACGAGGCTTGCGGGAAGGAGGAGAGTATTTTCAGATTTAGCCTGCAGGTTTATTTTACAAAAGAGCTCGATTTTCTAGAAAATCCCTCCCATGAAAACTCTGCATAAAGCGTTCAGTGCAATCAAATAAATTTTTTTTGTTGGGGGGGGTGGGAAGAAAATGAAACAAAACCCCAAAGTATTTTACTGGGTGTATTTGACATCCCCTGTGCAAACTGATCTGGTTCTGATCATAGTCATGAAATGTGAGGTCTGATTGCAACAGTTCTTGACCCAGACACAAACAAACAGTGCTTCTCTCTTTAATTTAATTTTGGTCTATGGTTGGAGCACCACCTCCACCAGGGAATATAACTCCTGGCTTGCTACAAACACGTAAAGTAAAACAGCATGACTCCAGAGCCACCGAAGGCATGGACCGGGCTGAGTCTGTGACTGCCTTTGTCCTTATCACCTTAAATCTACAGTGGATGAGGCCATTATTGGTTACTTACTGTCATTCTCAGTCTCACCAAACTGAAAGTAGATATGTGTGTAGCGTAGATCTTTAAATAAAATCCAGATTTTTGGAAATCGCAGTCTTGTAAAGTGAATTCTTTAAGCTGATTGGACACAAAAGCATACATAAAAATTCCCTCATGAAAAAGGAAACAGCAGCATCTGAAGAGCAAAAGCTATTGTACATCCATGTAAAGCATCATAGATTGCTTGTGGAATGTGATAGTTGGTCCCTGCTCCTGATCCCATCCCATCCTGTGCAAGGGGTGGTTTCCCCTTTACTTCTCTGAGAGCCAAGTTTGTCCCTGAGGAGAATCCAAGCAGTCATCACATGTCTTAGCTGCTCCAGACTTGGCCTTTGTGCAGTGATTAAAGCCAGAAATTGTTGATACCACCATTTTTCTCCTTTGCCTGTTTCTCATCTTGAGTTTTATATTTGATTCCCCAATACCCCCGTGTCCCAAAGTGTGATCCTCGGATTTGTTTTGTGCACAAGCATTAGCTCGTCAAAGACCAAGCTTATGTTTCCTGAGTTTGTGTTGGGTTTTATAACCAGAAACTTGAGAATCTGGCAGCTGCCTGAGGCTAGACGAATGTGATTCTTGGCTCTTTCCTGGGTCCTTGAATTATTTTCTTTTTCTAATTTCTTAGTCTTTTTGGGCCACCGGGACAGCAGGCTCAGACACTCGAGGCTCATCTGAGCAGCCTCCCTTGTGTCACTCAACCCCTCTCAAGCCTCTGAACTTCATCCATCACAGAGAAGGCCATTAAGGAGCTCCTCTGTGATGATTTTAATCTCTCGCCTCTCACACTGCCTGAATTTAGGCTTGAACTAGAGACATGTCCCATCTTCATCCACCATGGGAGGAGATGCCTGTTCGTAGCGCCAGAGTGGCAGGATCTGGGCTCTACAGCCAACCCCAGGACACAGCAGTGTCTCCCGCTCCCCACCATGGGCAGGCTGGGATTTTCATCCTAGGAGATGCCACCATGCCTCCTGTCCCTCTGTCACTTACCTAGTTCAGAAGAATAAGAAAATGCTCAAGATAATCTTACTGCCACTAGGAACTGTGTGTGTGGAAGGCCAGAGAATGAAATATATAGCCCAAGTCTTCCTCTCACACCGCCTTTGGTAAATATGTGGCCGTATGGGAAGATAATCTTGCTATTTGATTCACAGCTTATCAAAACTAAGAGGGGAAAATGTAACAGACTTGGTGAGTGATTTGAGAAAATTGCCCTTGGGATTTGCTTGTATCTGGTGGACCCTGAAAACAGCAGGTTTCTATCTGCGGTTGTTTATTCTGTGTTGTGCGCTCCTACTAAATAGCAGTATATTCCTAGGCTGTGGTCTCCGAGTTCCTTACAGAAATTGAGATTGCTTAAACAAGGAGCAAAACACATTTCAGGTGTTGGTGTTTTTGGCGGTCAGGCTTAGTTTGTAGCCTGAGTTTTGCATGTTGGGGAATACCTGGGGTAGAAATGGGGGCTTTGAATTCCATCCTGCCGGTGAGGAGGTGCTGGCAGCTCTCCGGTTCTTCTCCTCTGGCACAGCTTGCACAGCTGCAGGCGGCTGCTCACCCTCCTCATCCTCCTCATAAGCTCCCACTGCTCCCAGTGAGGGGTAACCAAGTAATTTCTCAGCAGCTCTTTGAGACTGCCACAAGAAAGGACTTTGCAGAAGAAAACCAGCACCTTAGACCTGTATACAGAAGCAGCACACTGCTGCTCTTTGTGCTGACTGCTGCTCTTCCCTTATTTCAGAGACCCTACTCACTCCCATTTCATAACAGAAGTCTTTCTATTCCAAACTGTCCTTCGATAAGTTTTGAGTTGCTTTCCAGCAGTAGCTGGTCATCTACACGTTTCCCACCTTCCAGCTTTCTTAAACGTTCGGAGTGAGACCTTGCCATAAAGTGATTACCTGCAAGAGGTTCCTCAGAGCAGAATTACTCTTAGTCTCACTGAAACCTAAGCCATAGTTACTGAAAGCAGTTGCAAACCTGTCATATCACGACAGAGATGCGCAACAGTTTTACCTGGGGGTAAAATTTCTGTTTCCTGGAAGGTGTTAAGAGATGTATGCTAGCTCTGGGATGAAAATTACTCCCACTCGCTTTGTTATTTTAATCCCCCATTCTTGGTAACCCATGGAATAGGTTAGTGCTTCTCAGCTGGACCTGTTTGTGTTCAGAAAAAGGGAATTATGTTCAGTTACATTGCAGGCAACCTATAGAATTCATCAATTGTAACTCTCTGTTGCACTGATAGGCAAAAGGAGGAAGAAATGATTATTTGGAAGCTGGATCTGCCTAGTGGTTAGAGAGATAAATTGAGAAAACCCATCAGGTTCTTCAGCTTAAAAAAATGTTCTACTTACCACTGAAATCTGTAACAGCATATGGCAAAACTTGAGTATGAGTATCTCCCTGTATTATTATGGCTTAAAAATGATCTTTTTGGCTTCTTTTATTGTGAAGCACTTTCAGTCTATTATTTTTTCTCCCTAGAAGACCATTCACAGTCCAGAGCCAAGTGACCGGGGGACTATCTCCTTTCACATTAATATCTGAAGAGCAAAATGATAGGAATGATTCCAACAGCCAGCAAAACTTTAAAACCTAAAAAAAAAACCCCATAACAAGCATCTGAGAAGATCCATGTTTTTATATGGCACTGTCCTGTAAGCCTCCTTTATGTCATTCCCTGAGATCCTGGCATGTGGGTGCTTGGACAGGATCGTCCTGCTCTGTAACGGGTTCCAGCTGCCGGCTTGGCACCGTCGTTAAGGAGGTGTCACTTGGTTCCTATCGAGGTCTCTCTCGTGCCAAGACGCCTTGCAGGAGAGCTGGCTCTCCATTGCGTCTCCTGGCCATGAGGTCTTTCTTTCAGCACAAAAAAAAAAAAAGAGATGGTGATGATTTACATAAACGGAAAGAAACTGCAGTTTTGAAAGAACCCAACCCCATTGTGTGAGGTTTCTTCTACAGAAGGAGCAAAATATTACACAATGAACATTCTTTTGTTGCTTTTCCGTAAGAAACGAGAAACAAATTATGCAGCTTTCTGGGTTTTTTTTTTTTCAGATGTGCTGGGCCCATACTGAACTGGAAGCCCAGTTCTGCATTCCTGAGAGCTTCAGAGCACAGCTGTCCCCCTCAGAACAAGTCACTGTAGGTGCACCCTCCCAGTTTTGTGCTGAGAACATCCCATTTTGCGTGCACACCTCAGTTTGCCATATGTTTCTAACATAATAGCAAGCAATTAAAACTACATACTTATCACAACATTCACGCAGTGATGCATTGCTTCGGAAAGAAATTCCTATGCTATTCCCCCACAAATGTCAAAAAGGTAAAAAACATGATTTGAAAGGGAAATGGTTTGGGGGTTTCTTTTAGTTTGTTTTGTTTTGTTTTGTTTTTACTTTGCTCTCTCCTTGCAGTGGTATTTTAAAGATAAATGCTGAAGTTGGTTTCAGAAGATTGTTTTCTTCTAACAGTATCACAATGTTTATGTTAAGGTAATTTTTAAGTTAGTTACAGCAAAGCCTACATCTTCTAATGGGATATTCTTAAATATAGAATCAACAGGGTTTAATGTAAATGCAAAATAGTGGGTTTATTTTGTAAAGTGGAAGATTTTCTTTTCCCTGTCAGTCAACACAGCATGTGTCAAAGGAAGACCAGCTCAGCATTTGTGAAAGCTCAGAAGAAACAGCATTCACAGTTGTTGTGCTGTTATTTCTATCATTTCTTCATCAACCAAGAGGCATTTGGCTTTTTTATTTTTTTTTGATGTTAGAATTGGGATTCACTGGTCACAGAGGAGAAGGGGACTTCACGTGGAGGGAGGTGGTTATTTACCCATCACAAGAACCCACCAGAAAATGGAAACTCTGCCGTAAGAGGATTCTCACCCATCTGCTGGGCTGAAGGTCTGTTGTCCTATGGATCTGGGGGGACCTGAGGTCAGAGCAGATCCCACTTTGTTGTTTAAGATGTAGGCACCACCCAAGGAGATGGCTGCTCAAAGGAAGCAGGCGAGCTGGGAACAGCTCCTGGCTTCTCCTCGTATTAGACGTGCTGTTGGTGCTCACCTGCGGAAGGGAAGGCTCATGTTGAGTCCTGCCATGGTGGGTGTGGGTTGGATGGAGGGGGGTCGCCCCTTCCTGGCCTGACAAGCTGACTCCACCATCCCTCACCGGCGGTGTGGGAAGAGCAGCTCTCCTGCTTGCTCAGCAAGACAGTGTGGGTCAGTGGGGGCTTCGGAGACTGACCTCTTTAGCCTCTGCACAGCACGTGGCATTCAAGCAGTAATTAGCAATGGGGTGGAACTAACTCAGGGATGGCAGGAACAATGCCCCAGCCCAGCTACTTAAAAAAAAAATAAAGGCTGCTACCCTTTTAAATTAAATCAGTGTCTGAGGGAAGTTTCCAACTTGTCTCTTCCTCCCCTGCCTTTGCTGCTTCTTCCCTTCCGACCCCATTCAAATATTTCTAGGCTGTCTTTCAGCAGAGAGAGGCTGCAAATAAGAGCATTTTTCTCTGGTGCAGACACAGCTGATTATGGGTATACAATGATACCTAATTACATTTCTGCAGTGGAAGCGAAACGTTCTGCTCCGTTATCAGCTTTGTTATCGGTCCTTATGATTTTGATGGGATAGTGTTTCTGTACGATCAGCAGCGCTGTGTGTGCAACTGAAAACTAGATGCAGTGAATTATGGCCGAAACACCAGCAGTCCAAAGGTTAATTTGATTGTACAAGTACAATCCCAGAGTTATGTATGAACATAAGCTCTACATACTTATTAATGAGCAAGGTCAGACTGGCATGAGCTGTGTTATATTTCCTGAATATTTTTCAAGAGTTTACATATGATCTTCAGTAGAGATAATGCAGAGATCTGTTTTCAGGAAACGCCTGTTTAACCATAAGGAAAATAGTAGGATGCAAATTGTTAGCTGTAAGGTTGACTGTTGTGCAGTTAATGGAGGGGTTGAGTGGGATCTGAAAGGGGGCCAGTAACTTGTGGTTGGCATCACCCTCAGGGCTCTGTGCGTTTGGGAAGGGCACAAAGAAGGAAACCCATGAACCCTAAAGCATTTGTAGTCAGCAGTGCTGTTGCAAGGGAGCGCTTCAGAGAACCTTCCCCGTGCCTTTTTATTTTGGTGCAACTGGCTACAGCTTGAGAAAGGGCTCTTTCACAGCACCCACCTTTCCAAAATCCTGAGGCTTGGATCTCTTTGTGCCAAAGGACCTGGGCAGCTAATGCAGGCTGAAGTGAAGCTCCTCAGTTATATTTTTTCTACTGATTGAGGGCATTTTCCTCTAAGCCCTTGCTGTAGGACAGCCCTACTGGGTGAAAACGTAACCTTGCTGGGTGAAAGAACCCAGCCTCACATTTTCCTTTGTGTAGTTTCAGACTTTCTTCACCAAACCTGCTTTACTGTGTTATCACATTATTATGGCTTGGCATGCTTAAATCCAGTTTAGTGTTCACACAGTTCGTTCAGTCTAGTTGTCTCATTGTGGCCTTAAAATTTGGTGGTGTTATTTAGCATCCATTTTATGGCAGAATCCAGGTGCCCTGGCAGTTAATTTCGATGAGCTAACACAGAAACTCATCAAAGTGAAGATAAATGATAATCTTCCGTCTTAGGAGTAGGAGGTTGGTGAATTAAAGCTACGCAGGTTGTACAAGCTGTGGCCCTGCTCCAGCGTTGAGCCCCGGTGGGAGGTGGGTGCCCAAGTGGTAAAATTAAACACTCCATCCGTCCTGGAGTACTTAAGCTGAGAATGCTTCAGGGGAATATTGGCTTTCAGATAGCTCTGCTCCACAAACTTTCTAATATAACCTGAAATACTAATGAAAAAGAATTTAACCAGACGTGTTCTAGAATATCTGAGGACTATTTTTAAATAAATCTGGACTTCTTTTCCTTGAGAGAAAAGGGCTGGCTGGTGGTTATCACTGAGACTGGCTTTCTGCATTGTGGAGGAACATGTGCCCCCATGTTCTCTCACATGGGATAGGTTATGGGATTGCTGTGGGATTAAGTGGAGCCTAAGGCTGACATTTTTACCCAAGCTTTTCTTAATTTGTAACACTTTGAGGTGCTTAACAACAGTGTGTCGTGCTTGCAAGAGGAGAGGGCTGAAGCGTTGCAGTCTTTGGCAGACATTGGTTTGCGAACCCCATGGCAGGGTGTGAATACACTCGTTACCAACTGCGCCGCCACGATGCCTTTGCGCAGAGAGCACTGGTGTCCCTTGTGCTTTGTGATGTGAACCTGCTCAGGTGGGTGTGCGAAACATGGAAGTTCTCCCCTGTCCCCTCTGTGCCATGTGAGCTGTGGGCAAGCGGCTTTCTGCCAGGGCAGGGGACTGGGGAGCAGCTAATGTAATTGGGAAGAGGAGGCAGCAGCTAGAAAGCAAGTGGTTCCATATACTATCTCTGGTGTTATTGCCAGTTCAACTTAATTCAATTCTGATAACGTCGACAGATCTCTCTGTACAACATCTTTTGGCCGTATGGAGCTAGTCTGGCAGCTCCTCCAACCCAAATGGGCGTCTGGCACCATCTATCATCTTGTTCATGAGGCTCAGACAGTGTTTTATCCAGAATCGTGTAGGAGCCTCAGTATATACGCTACCCGAAAGTAGATCTTGCAAATCTGCAGTGACCCCGCTTGTACCATGGCTCAGTGCTGGCCTTTAGCTGTGTCATCATGGAGAATTTTGGCCCATACCAGGCTCTTTCCAACAATTCAAGGTATATAGAAATCACAGAGAACAGCATTACTTATTTCTTCAGTGCAGCTGATCCTGCTTTTCTGTGTTCGTGTCCAAGGGAGGGGAATAAAATAAGGCTGTAGAAAAGCACCGTTAGGATTGTCCGCTCCGTTGCTCATCTCTGCCAGCAAATAGATCACTTGTGGAGGGAAGAGGAAAGTCTCCGTTCTGCTCTTCTAGCTGACAAGTTCAAATCTGAGCAAAAAGATTGAGTAACCTTCTACACAAATGGAAGGCTGCATATAATTTAAAGAATGACTTGCCTATTGGGAGGAATTTCAAACATTTTAGGCCAAGGCAAGGCTTCAATTTTTTTACCTGCTTTAAAAGTTTTATATTCTTCCAAAAGTTCTTTTTCTGACGTGCTCAATATGTACCAAGCAATTTTTAAAAAGACATACTCAATCTATGTCACCCTGTTCTCTTCAAATGTGATCCAAAAGTGTTCATATTTCTAAATTTGTGAAATCATATTAATTTCCATGACAACCAGCTAATATTGCAAACAAAGGATTAATTGTTTTGCTGTGGGATGAAGTAGAGGGGGAATTTAGATCATGTGAGGAAAAAGTGAAGTGCCTGTAGAAATGCAAACATACTGTAATTGCAAAAGGAATATATCAAAGGAAGAGCTAAGTATGTTTTTCCTTAACTAAATCTTCAAATTCGTCAAGCTTGTTTTAGTGTTAAAAGCTGCCTTCTGGGGGAAGATGTACAAGAATTATCAAGTTAATTCCTTGTGCAAGGCTGAAGAGTTTATCTCGCTCACTGGTCAAGCATCTGAACTGCAACCAGCCAAACATCTGCAGGCAGACAAAGGCAGATGTCCTTCGTGAGGCTGGAGAAACCCACACATCTTGTGCTGGGCCTTTAGCAAGAGCCAGGAGGAAGGAAAAAAAAAAAACCCAGGCAATTCCCTCCAAAGATATCCCTGCGCTCCTATTTGTTAACGTACAGTGCCTTCTTGTGGGCAGCAGCTCTTACTGCTGGGTGGAAGCCTTGGCAGGGCTGCTGCTTCCCCTTCCTTCCCTTCTTTAACTCAAGGCAACTCGGGGAAGAAACCCAAGGGATGTAAAACATGTGGGTTTGGATACAGAAATTGCAAACGCATGTGGAGCCATCCAGTTTGCCGTGCATCCCAACTTTCCATTAAGGAAAGCTCTCTTTTGAAGTCTGTAGAAATGAGATGAACATAGGGCCTGACTTTCGCAGCGCTAAGAAACATATTTCATTTTTCCACTTTTTGATTTAATTTTGTTGAAGAAAAATATGCAATCTCGCACAGATATAGTTGTAGCAGTAACTTGTAAGGCATTTTCTCATCACACTCCCCTTCTTTGCAAGGAGGCTTTTCTCTTTCGAATTCAGACACGTGTACGTGCACACGGGTGCCAGATACTCAGGCACATTGGGTGATGGGGGGGTAGATTGTCTTTTATCATCCTGGATTTCTCTTTTCTGCTTAGGGTATTACCTGGCTGTAGAGTGCTCCTCTGGGTAGCAAGCCTCGTAGCAAGCTGAGGTCCCAGCCCTGCAGTGCCCATCCTGTCCTAGCCCTCTGCTTCAGCCCCAAGGATTCTCCGGTCTCTTTTCTCCCCACAGCCAAATCCATGTAAACTTGGGTATTTCGGTTACCACAATAATGCTATTAAATCCAGTGCAAAGTGCCAGATCTGATAAGCACCACCAGATCTTGCTGTCACCGTAGGTGGACGCCGTGGTGGATGATGACCGAGGAGCAGGAGGAGGCTCATTTCTCGGTGGAAGGAAGGAACCCTGTATGGGAGGCTGCATCTCTACTTTTCATGTAATTACTGCATTCTTTTTGCAACATGTTTATCATAAATACTTCCTCTTCGGCAGATTTCGACTGTTTGCGAGGCTAAACTGCAAACGTGTTTATTGCTGAGACGAGGCTTAGATTTGAAACCGGTTCCTGAATTTGCAGCTTCTTTCACGCAGCCAGTATCAGTCCAAGTGTGGTGGAGTTGAGTCTAGTGAAGGCCTCTTCCTGTCATAAATAAGATTACTTTCATTTCACTTGTGGAGTGTGTTATTCCTCAGAGTAATGAATTTCCTCTGTGCCTCTGAGCACATAAACATGGTTTTCATTAGGTTTCTATTAAAAAAAAAAAAAAGGCAGAGTAAAATTAATAAGAAGGTTATTAACTCCATAAATGCAGATGTGATTTTACTGTATAACTGTGTTGGAAGTAAACAGTATCTTTGCTGAAGACTGAAAATTGCATGAAATGAAACAGTTCTGCAGACCTGGATTCTGCTCTCAGAGAACAACAGTAGGTGGAAAATCTGACTGTTCACGAACTACTTTCTTAAGAGGGAAAATAGACAATCAGATTAAACATAGACAGACAAACAGCCTCAGGCTTTCTACTTAATATGTAACGTATGTGATAATTGTCTTAAGCCATATATTTAGAATTACCGTTACAGCTAAGAGTTTGAACACTGCTTTTTTTCTTTTCTCTCTCTTTTTTTTTTGTCCAGTACCAGATATGCCTCTGCAGTTGCAGAATGAGGAATGGCGACATTTGCAAATATTTCTCTGATAGACCTTGCAAGCCATAAAATTTTCATGTACCGTTTGTCTTTGTGGCTTGAGATCTCTGTCAAGTGGTGAATCCCCACGGCATCACAGTGGTTTTCTTTTTTCCAGAGCTACCAGCATGTTAAAGATGAAACCAAAAATCGCCACGCGTTTGCAGAAATGCAGACCCTCAAATTTAAAGTGGGGTCTCTTTCCACTCTCTGTCAAACATGTTTAGAAAAAGGATATAAATTAGCAGTTAGGATGCATGCTCTTTGCACTCCTCAAATGTAATATTTTGCCGAAGAAAACTGAGGTCACCTTATTGCAACTCAAATCTTATCCAGTAGATTTATCTTCCTGAAAATGAAGTTGCTGAACTTTAGCCAAAACTCAGTGCCAAAACCTACGGCTTGGCAACTAATTAGATTTCGAAACTTTACCAGCCTACTGTGTGTAACTTTATATTGTCCTGTAGACTGTTTTAAGCCTTGTTTTCCCAGAAAATACAATTCTGAACTTTTTTCCGTGGTTCCCAATTTGATTTTGCTTAGGCAAATTCAATGTGAACAACAACAACAAGGCATCACATAATAGTTGTTATCCTTCAGGCTAATAAAGCACGTAGTCTAGCAAGACTTTTTGCTTAAGCACAAAAATAGAAATGTTCCTTTTGTATATCAAATCACTCTTTTTAAAATGAATTACCTTCTTCATTTGTCTTCTTAGTATTTATTACTTAGTAATTTATTAGAGAAAACTCTGCTGTTTTGGTTTTTTTTTTTTTTACCTGAGCCATTTTCAGTGTGATGCCAAACCTTGTGATTATTGTTCCTTGTTGCAGTGCAAGTTTTGCAGTGCTGTTATTGTAACAGTGCAGATGTTTTTTATTTAGAATGGTACGGATAAAGTTGTTTAAAGAGCCAGTCTCAGCTATGGGTGAACATTGCTGGTTGAAACTTCAGTAACAGAGGAAGAGAAATCTTAAACACTGACTCCCATTTCACTTAGCTTTTGAGCAGGAAATTGTTTTTTTATTATTTTTTATTTATTTATTTTGGGGGGAGAAGATAGAAAGCCCCACACATTAAAAATTCTGTATGATTGTTTAATATTTGCTCAGTAGTGTGCTATTCCCTATTCAAGCCCCTGCAAGCTGTAAATCACAGCCGCTGTGTCACTGTTTTGATTGGAAACAAGAGCTGTACCATGGCATATCTCTAGGGACAGCAAACTTCTGCAGCTGTGGAAGGCTGGACCTATTTGCTGTTATTATTAAAGGAATATGAGAATATTTTATTGGTTTTTTTTAATGTGAAGTCGTAGTGAAATTCATAACGTGCACAGAGATGTCGTATGAAGGATTTACAGCAAGCAACAACACTGATCTGGTAATAGAAATGGAGCTGTTCTAAGTGTCCAAACGACAAATGTGAAATTCTAGCCCCTTTATCACCTTTTCCCTTGTCCATCTGAGGAAAACATATATGCAAATAATCATAAATTATTTCTAAATGTAAAATACCAGTCAAGCATTTGAGCCTTCAGTAAAATGTCTTCCTGTTGAATGAAAGGATGGCGTTTCCTTCTAGAGACATCCTGGTAATTTTTACTACCATTTTGTTTTCATGAAGGTGTTTTGAGTGTTTTGGGGGCTTTGACTTCTGAACTGCAGCCAGAATAAATGGAGCCTAAGGACAGAAATGTTAATTTTCTCCTGAAGTGCTATGTAAATACTTGATTTAATTTATATACTGTTTCTCATAGAGAGGTCTAGAGCTGGATGATAACTTTCCATTAGAATATTCTCTTAAAGATGTTCTAAGTGCTTCCCCAAGATTAAATTGAACGGCTGCAGAGGAAATTCATTTCTGACATATGCAAATCCTCCATCCTATATGCGCAGACTTCTTGCAGGATTGATTGTAATATTGTTCCCAGATGCCCTCATCATATGTTAGGACTTGATTAATTAAAGTAATAACGTAGTCATGCTGGGACTTTTCTAACAGTAAATCTGGTGTGCTGGTATAGCCAGTTTGAAAGAGGGGGAAAGTGGAGGAATTTGAAAGATAGCGTGCTTATTGACATGTGGCTTACGCTAGCACATAGAGCGGTTATGAATCAAAATGAAATGTGGAAGTGGAAAAAAATAATTCCCATTGAACTAAAGGATGGTCCAGTCATATTTTGACACCAGAAATAGTAGAATCATAGAATGGTTAGAGTTGGAAGGGACCTTAAGTCAGGGTTCCACCCCCCCCTGCCATGGGCAGGGACACCTCCCACTAGACCAGGTTGCTCAAAGCCCCATCCAGCCTGGCCTTGAACACTTCCAGGGATGGGGCAGCCACAACTTCTCTGGGCAACCTGTTCCAGTGTCTCACCACCCTCACAGGAAAGAATTTCTTTCTAGAATCTAATCTAAATCTCCCCTCTTTCAATTTAAAACCATTACCCCTTGTCCTGTCACTACATTTCCTGACAAAGAGTCCCTCTCCAGCTCTCCTGTAGGCTCCCTTCAGATATTGTAAGGCTGCTATAAGGTCTCCCCGGAGCCTTCTCTTCTCCAGGCTGAACAGCCCCAGCTCTCTCAGCCTGTCTTCATAAGGAAGGTGCTGCATCTCTCTGACCATTTTAGTGGCCCTCTGCTGGATCCATTCCAACATGTCCGTGTCCTTTCTATGTTGAGGACTCCAGAGCTGGACACAGTACTCCAGGTTGGGTCTCATGAGCGCAGAGTAGAGGGGTAAATCAGTCTTTGTATTTATTGCAGTAGCAACCTTCACCATAGTATGTCTCAAATTCCTGGTAATGTACAACTGGTTGTAGTAAAATGCAGTATGTAGAATGCAGAATATGGAATATAGAGTGCATATAGAATGCATAATATATAAGGGTTGTTTGAAGAAGGCCTTTGCCCTTCGATTTCGTTGTTTCTCTTCACCTTTGAAGGTGAATACTGAATAAGCAAACAGAGAAATAAGCCATATTGTTGCAGTCTTTCCAGTCAGTGAATAGTCACTCAGCATAAATACAAGTGCTGGGTTTCCGCAGCGCTGATGCTTCTTGCCATGGCTGTTTTGTAGGTCCTATAGCTACAGCCTGCAATCCGCCTGACTTCTTTCAGGGTTATTCATAGCTTAGCTTTCACGGTTATTCAATGAGCCAAATTTACATACCTCCTTATCCAGATACAGATCTGTTTTAAAACTGCTGCGGAAAGAAATGCTTTCTGGTAACAAACCCCCCTCATTATTCCTAAGCCCTGATAAGAAGCAGTAAAAGGTGGTGGTTTGGTTGGTAAATGTGCCTCGAGGGATCACACATTGAATGTGACTCTCGTTTTTTATTCCCGTTTAAGTCCCTTTACACCTCTCTGACTAGTTTAAAGTGGTCTTGAATGAGCACAGCTCATACTTGGGGCCTTTTTTACTTAAACTCATATGAAAGAGGTCTGGCAGAAGGCAAATCGGGTGCATGATATTTCAAAAGCATCAGTTGTGTAGTACACACACTGCCTCCGTGGAATGCTCTTTTTTTCCCCCGGCTATGGAAATTCAGAGAGGAGCCGATAGACTTGCCCAAGGCCACCCGGTGCGTTAACAGCACAACTGGGATTAGAGCTCAGGAGCTGGTTTTGTGCAACCCCAGGGCTAATCCGCTGTTTCATGTGACTCCCTTTGCATGGAAAGGATGCAGGCACAAACCCAGACTGCTCTACCTGTGCACGGGAGGAGGAATATATCCACCCTTCCTGACTGCCCGTGGCCACAAGCCCTGCAGGTCTACAGTGGTGGCACACAACTGCTCTGAGCTTGAAGATCAACTATCTTCACATCGTCCATCTCGGAGCTTTTCTGCAGTCCAGTGCAGAAACCCCACCTGAGATGTGTTGCAGTGTCACTGGCTGAGTGTGGTTGGGCAGGATTTGGGCATTCATGGTCTTCTCCACATACATCAAACAGGTGAGCTTGCACACAATAACGTTCACCACTCCCTATCTTCGTAGCAACTATTAGTTACGAGTCTTTTTTCAGTGGTGCTCAGTGACAGGACAAGTGATAACAGGCACAAACTTGAACATAGAAAGCTCCATCTAAACATGAAGAGGAACTTCTTTACTTTAAGGTTCACAGAACCCTGCAAGAGCCTGCCCAAAGAGGTGGTGGAGTCTCCATCTCTGGAGACATTCAAAACCCACCTGGACATGTTTCTGTGCAACCTGCTTTGGGTGGCCTTGCTTTGTCAGGGGGCTTGAACTAGATGATCTCCAGAGGTCTCTTCCAACCCCATATCATTCTGCAATTCTGTGATTCTATTAGGGAGACCGATGATCTAAAAATCCTCTTGATGGCTCCATTTCAGTGAATGTCTTTCAGGAAAAGAAGGCTCCCACAATCTTGCTGAGGAGTTATTTAAAAAACGGTTGGGTCTATAGGGTAGCAAAGTGAATGTTGAAAAAAATTTCCCAAATCCAGCTCCTGGATGTCCTTGTGTAGCCTCATCCATCTCTTCATAGACTGTTACTGTCTCTCACAGTCATTTTTAGAGCCTGGATTGCTTGGGTTTTCTCTACATCCTCCCCTTCCAGCCCTCATATCACAGTGAAATTTTACAACAGAGTCAGGCTGGACATTTCGGTGGCTTTCCTAAAACATCCCTATCATGTTAAATCCCAAACTTTGTTTGTCATATGGAAGTATAACCTGCTAGTCCTTCTTCATTTTGAACTTGCTGTTGTGTTTTGCCAAATGGCATAAGGGGTACCTTTCCTTCTTTTATACTGCAATACATTGTGAAATGTTATTAAATGCGACCATTCTAGCAGTGAAGCTGCTTTTGCACTGTGAAATAATTAAGAGTATTTTGGTATTTTTCACTCATGATCTCAGAGCAGCCCAGATACCAGCTCATGTCCTCCATAAAATGTTAGTGGCCCAAATTAATCTTGATTATTTCATAGTCTTGTAAGTCACCCAAAGAATATGTAATAGGAGAGGACTGATAAAATATGATGTGTTGCAGTACCTAACCTAGAGCCACTTTCTAATTCAAGCAGACCACCTGATAATATTACATACATTTTTTTATATTGAAATTATTTGTTAATTTATTTTATAATTAATTTATTTGTTCATTCATTCAGCTGCTGTTTGGCAGAAGAGTAAAATACCGTGCCACTTTCTGTGAGCCCTTTTCCTGTCTTGTAATGCCCAGCCTTTGGGGGAGTTGTGTATCCCTTGGCACGACTGTCACATCTTCTTCACTACATGCACATTCTGCAAAACCAAATTGAAATTCCTCTCTGTCCTTTGTGGACAGTGAATGTATTTCACCCCAAGTATACCTAAATCTGATGTAGGTCCAATATGTAATAAAGCTCTTCAGCTATGCAGCAGAGTGCTTTTCCCACGTTTTTATAAATAATACTAACTTCAGTACCAAAGTTCTCCAGTCACAAGGACGTTATTTGCAGGACATGATTTGGACAGCAGAGCCCTGTTTTGGTCTTTTAAGTCAGACAAATTGTCTCCTGTAGCCTTTCATCCTTCGCCGAGTGGCATCTGTAAGGCATAACCATACACAATGGTGTGGTGTTTCTCTCTGCAGCTGAAAACTAAATATCTAAGTATGGCTTCTCTTTATGGAAGAGTATAGCTACCACAGTCTCTAATTACAGGAGCACACAAATACCATTTAGAAGTCTAGGGAGATACTCAGAATTTATCAAAGCTATTTTGGACTTGTTAGACTGAGCAGTCACCTAAATAAATAGGATTCCCCTTTCTTCTTATTTACTGCCCTCTATTGAAAATCTAGCCAAGTTTACCCTTGTGGTTTGTATCATACTTGCATCCAATATAATCTTAAACAATATAATTTAAAAGTCAGTGTTTTTACAGTGAACAGAGGAGTTTTTTCTCCTGGTGAATTTGATTATAGGTGCATTAGTTCTCAAATGTCAGAAACTATCTTTCTGTGGGGTTGAGGATTTTTTGTTTCAGCTTGTCTTTAAACCTGTGTCATTTCCTTTTCATTTTTCCCCATCTCATTCCCAAAGGAATTAGCAACAAACTCCCTTTGAGAAAAAACATGACTGGGGAAGAAAAGTACTTTTGATGATTAAGGCCCTTCTGTTCAAGCAGTTCCTGCCTACACTATGGAATCCATAGATACTGGAGATATAAAGGAGAGGGTTAGAAGATAACTAAGACCCCTCAGGCTCGATGTGTAATCAAAGAAGTATTGTTTGGGAATGACTTAAGGGGAAGCGGAGGGGCTAACACTTTGGCCCCGATCCAGCTACCGCTGGAATTGATGGCAGAGTTCCCACTGACGGCAGGAGGAGCGAGAGCAGACCTTTTGTCTGGTGAGGACAAGCCTATGAAAACACAATGGGAAAGATGACAACCATGCAAATTGGGAAAGACAACTGCCTACAGATTCCTGATGCAGAGGATGTCTCTGCCTGGGTTAAGTGAGCGAAATGGGAGAGGTGTGTTTCATCTCCGGTTCCTGGGCAGTGCCCAGCTCGGTCAGCGGCAGCTTTTGGTGGAGGCAAGATCCCACTGTAGAGATAACCGCAGTTCCAGGAGTACGGCTCTGCATCTTGCCAGCTGAAGTTGTGGAGGCAACTGAAAATTAACTACCATCATAAGGACAGTCATACTGGGTGGGAACACAGACCTAGCCAGCCTGGCAATCTCTTCTGTGTAGAAGATCAAAGAATAGCAGAACAGGGCACATAAAGCCCAGTGCATCCCTTGGTACAACATCCCAACTTCCCTAAGTCAATAATTTAGAGCTGCTTGGGTACGATCTGCATTTCAGAACATTGTGTTTAAAGAACATTAGTGGACCTGTGTGCAAACAGGTGTAGTGTCTTCCGTTATATTTATGCTAACACGTCTGCAACTTAGTAGATGTACTTAGTCAATGTACTGTAGGGCATTGGGGGTTGGAACTAGACAATCTTTAAGGTCCCTTCCAACTCTAACCATTCTAAGATTCTCACTCTTTCAAGGTCAGCCCCTAAAAAAGGTGCTTTTCCACCTCTTCCCTGCTCTCGCTGTCATGAGACTGATCTCGGGGCTAGTGGATCGTTTCCAGGACATTTGCAGCTCCGGCATTACAAAGCCAGTGCTGGGCCCTAGCTTCTCGTTGGGATTAGCTACCACCTCTCCATGAAAAGTGCAGTTTCTCTAATGAGCAAGAACGGCTGTGATTGGCACTCCTTGAAGTGGAAGAGTGCAGATGTCTTAATCTTCATTACAAACCCAAAATCCCCCTAAGAGGAAAGAACACCTTTAGGAAAGGCTGAGAAAGAAAATAAATATGCAAGGTACAGAAAAAAAAAGGTGGTGAGGGGGGAGGGAAGGACAGAACAAAAGAGAGATTTGACAACTGTGCTGGGACCTACAAAAGGGGCCACATCTGTTCTGGCAACACCCCAAGCCATGAACAGGTCTGACATTCACAGAAGAAGCTTTCCCCATGCAAAGATTGGAGAGGCGTTGGGTGGAAAGGCTGCAGTGTAAACTAGCTGCGCTTTCCCTCGCCTGATGGTCATATGGTTCCCATTTATGGGGTGGAATTGAATAGCTGCAGACTTGCCACTCTCAGAGGAAGGAGATCATCTTACTTACTGTAAAAGTCTTGGGGGCTTTTTCCCTTGAATGTATGAGAAGGTGGCTTTGGCCGTGACCTGTGAAACCTCGCGGAGTACACAGCAGGAGCTGCAAGGTGGTTTTGCTTCAGCACAAGTGTGAATGAAGGGCATATGTGGACACAAATAGCCTTCAACTGCTGGAGCAGTCTTCACTGAGCAGAAGCAACCCTGGTGCTCTGACGTCCACTCCATACCCTTCGTAAAATAGGGTCAGAAACAGGAAGAAATAAAAGGGGTGTGTGGGAAGAATTCATTTGGTTAAGGAAGATCCTGGGCATGAAAATAAGACTTTTTTTCTCTCTGCCTTCCTCCGGTCCTAGTGTTGGGAGAAACCAGCCTGGTGCCTACTCAGTGCTAGTGCAGGCAGGGTCTGGGTCCTTTGTGATTCCTCCCTCATTCATCACTCTTCCACTCACCCCATGTCCAAGTCTGGAAGGTTTTCATCTTTCCCTTTAAACTCCAGCTGCTGGGTCGGGGCTATTACCTGAGAATCTCATTTGGAAGAAAAATAAGTTGCTGTCCCTTGTGGCTATAAGGGAAGGGCTGAAAACGTGAATCCAAGATGTGCCGAGGCCAGTGAAAAGAATTCAAAATTTAAAATTGCTTGAAGCCTTTTTCCTAATTGCTGAACGCTAATTCAGAAATAACTGAATAATTCAGTCTAATAAAATTGTGCAGGCAATTCTCCATACCAGCATTAAGTGAAGTAAGCCATAATCTTATTTATTTAATTACAGAGAGTTTGGAGGACCGTGTAGTGAAGTGAGGGATACCATTTAGCTGTAGTCAACAACTGCCTCTTTCGGGGGTAAAATGGAAGGCCTAAAAAAAGTGACATCCTTCGTATCTCAGGTGGAAGTAATTCCTTTCTCAAAGCTGATTTCTCACTGTGCTAAATAATCCAATCGTTTTTGTGTTCCTGAGATTAATTGGAACTGTCAGATTTAGTAAATGAATTTTTTTTTTTTCTTATTCCATTTTGGACAAAGTTACTCTTTAACTGAGCATTTCTCCAAAGCACACTGCTATTTTTTTTATAAATAGTTATCTCATGAGCAAAATCCCTTCAGAATTTTTTTTTTCTTCATCAGGTGTTTAAAACATAAATAATAATCAAAAGAAACTTCTGATTGTATTTAGACCTGAGCAGTTTCTATCGATGTTGCTCTGCTTTCGGGGATGTAATGCTCCCTAACAAACAAGGGGACTACTGAACCGGCGACTGCAACAGTCGTGCTGGAGAGAGGAGTCAATGTGGCTTTTCCAGAATTAACTCTGACGCAGAAATGCTCAGGGATTAGAATAAGGAAGGAGCCAGCAATCGACTCCCTGTGGTTGAGACCCTCCAGACTTGCCTTTCTTCAGTAACCCTCACCCAGGGTTTTTTTACATAAGCTAAACAGTCCTGGGTCGGTGTGGAAAATTCACTTGCAGATTACCAACTGGTTACAAATGAAGAAAGAAATACAAAATCCATGAGGAGGGTACCAAAAATAGCTGCAGACGTTGAATGTGAGTGTGCCTCGATTTCTCCAGACCTGCTGAAGTGTGATGTTACTGATGGCCTTTGCCCACATCTCTCCCGCTTCCACTGCAGAGCAAAGGGTTTACACCGAGTAGCTACTCCATTACTCTCCCAGGGGTGAACGAAACACGAGTGAGGAAGATAATATTAGGAAATTGCACCACTGCTCTCGGGTTTCTTTGGCCATATTTTGACAGCTGAATTAACTTGAGTTATCTGTGCTCAAGTGAACTTCCCCCAGCACAGCACAGGTTACTCGAGAACGGCCGTCCTGCAGAATTACACCGGAGCTGCACAAATGAATTAGGGGATCAACAATGTGTCTGGAGAGCAGCACAGAGAGATTAAGTTGGGAAAACTAAATATTTTGCCTCTTCATTATAGCTTGAGGCAAATCATGCGAGTTAAAAGCACCATCACTTTTGAACTGATGTTTTTTCTTTATGGATGGATGTCTGCATAGGGCTGAAATTTTTTGTTTCCACCCAAATTAATCCTACACCAAAAATAAGAGTGTTTTGATTAGTGCTTTACAGAAAAGTACATTTTTTAAGAACTTGCTTGATCCCCCTTCTAAAGGATGTGCAATCAGCCCTGGGAGAAATGCTTTCTGGGACTTAATATTTTACCTCTGATTCATTCTGCTGAAGAACCACTTTTGAAAAGAAAACTCCCATCCCACATTCTCTGTTTACATATATCTCATTTTGCCCTGGAAAGAGAAAGGAAGGTTATATCTGGCAGGCAAAATGGTACTGGAAAATTAGCAGGATACTTGAGAGTGATATTAAAACTGCTTTCCACAGCCAGAGCCCTCTAGCACCTGGGTGCAGCGGAGGTAGGAGCTCCTCTTGATTTAAAGCATTGTGGAGGCCCCAGGACCATGTGTTTGACACACAGCGATGGAAATGTAAAGCCATGAACTCGGTGGAAGTTCAATTTGTTGTTTGTCTTGTTTAGTTACTTCAACAACAACAAAAAAGTATCTTTATTCTGATAAAGCCTTGAATTTTCCAAATGAGACTTTCAGGAGGGAATGTTTATCTGTGTGTTCTCCAGCACTGGCAAAGCTGATTGTTTCTTATGTCTAGAAAAAAGGCTTTTTCTGGGGAGAAGTCCCAACTGCAGACAGCCTAATTTGTTCTTGGCACATCCTAAGATTTGATTTGCATTGCTGTGGGGGTCAGAAATGTAATAATTCACGAATCTATCTGCTGAGCTGGGCTCAATTAGTCAGTCATCTTCCCCGCCCTGGCTTTTCCAGTTGCCTTTTGGGAAGGGTAGAGCCTTCCCTGAGCAGAGCAGAGGGATGTTGGAGCGTGTGGTGGAACTACGCCCAGCAATGCTGCCGGGAGGAGCAGAGACAGCACAACATCGTCTCTGCTTTCTGTGGGGATGGAAGTGGGGCTTGGCGGGAGAAGCCACTCATCTCCTCTGGACCTGAGGTTGGTGCAGGCAGAAATTACACTCTCCTTGCTGACATTTAAGATGTTTTTTTTTTTCCATTCTTCACCAGATCTGCAGGAATTGAGCCATTCTCGTTTGTGACTGGGTCTTCATGCCCCCATGTGCTATCAGAGTTCACTTCATAGAATCATAGAATCACAGAACGGTTCGGGTCGGAAGGGACCTTAAAGATCATCGAATTCCAATGCCCCTGCCATGAGCAGGGACACCTCCCACTAAACCAGCTTGCTCAAAGCCCCATCCAGCCTGGCCTTGAACACTTCTAGGAATGGGGCATCTACAGCTTCTTTGAGCAACCTGTTCCAGTGTCTCACCACCCTTATAGTGAAAAAATTATTCCTAATATCTAATCTAAATCTACCATCTTCGAGTTTTAAACCAGTACCCCTCATCCTACCAACTTCTCAGCCCATGCTTCCTCCTTGCTAGAACCTGGCAAAAGGCAGCCACAGGAATTCCTTCTGTCCAAGGAAGGTCACGTCTGTACCCTCCTGGGTCCAGGAAGCGGAAGATCCATCACCTTGCAGCCCGACTGCAGCGGAGACATGAGAGCTATGTCTTCTCAGAGGAGTGCTGTGGATTTTCTGTGAAGTCTGGGCAAGGTCCCATCATTGCTACCTGCCTCGGATGACCTGGGCTTTCTACAAACAGGAGAGATAAACTCAGGTAGGAGCTAGATACAGAGATCCAGCCTTCACACAGTTCTGGGATCTCCGAGCTCCTGCTAAATGTTCAATGCCCCATTACTCACAAGCTACAGCTGTATGTTTTAAAAACACTTAAGACTTGGCCATATCAAAATGGATGTTGACCAGACACAGTAAAATATATACCTACCCAATCTCAAATCCGGATTTAAGCTTCCCAGCTACTTCTAGGTGTTAGAGAAAAGATAAGCAAGAGAGCTGCTGAAAATATTTTAAATGGCAAGGAATTTATCTTCTCTTTGTTCCCAGAAGCAGCTGAACTATTTTTACTTCTTCTTTCTAAGAGCATCCACGTTCTAAGGAGAAATTGAGTAAAGAAAATACTGTTTTTACAGAATTAGGAGAATCTGAAGACGGACTTCTGCATGTAACCGGCAGCTCTCTACTAGAGCTGTCCGTGATGGCTCCAGCCATAATGAAATGTCACATTTCAGGCAAGTGGTGGTTCATTACATAGTAAAACTTTTTAATGTCCAGACATTGTCAAAAGGATGATGCGCTGACTTGCACTAGGACCTGATATGGGAAATGTGGTTAGAGGGCAGCCCAGGTACCAAACAGAGTCTTAATAAAGGCAGTAGGGTAGAGGTATGACTTTCCTGCCCCTTTCTGCATTGTGGGTTGGCATCTTAGACTGGGATTTTTAGTAAACTTTGTATATTTGTGGAAACATTAAAGAAAATTCTCTTTAAGTAAGCTATTTCACTGCTATTACACTGGTTGAGGGGAAGGTCCACAAAATGCCAACATTTCTTCTTTGCTGCCATTAATGGCATTTTAATGGCATCGGCCATTAAAATTTTAGGCTGATGATATATATCTAGTATTAAGAAATACCAGCTTTTATAGCATTAGGTGAAACATCTTTGTTCAGTAATAATTAATTTTCTAACTATTATTTATCTGTATTCATGACCTTGCAGGTATTAGAATAGTAAGAAATCAAAGTTCAGAAGATACTATATAAATCATGTTTGGTATATGTATATATGCACATATATAAAAAGTACTAGGCAAGCAGAAATATTGTTTCAGGGTGTGTATTGAAAATATATGGCCAAAGGGTTGAAAAACCTCCTTTATGCAGAGTTCTGATAATTGTTTTCACTTACTAAGATGCTTTAGACCAGCAGCTGGAAGGCTCTAAATATTGTGTGCCAAGCAAGAATTGGCTACTGTGCCAATTAAAGTTCAGCAATGGGATAAACTTTTAAATATATCTCAGGGGCAGAGCAAATAGAGTGGAGATTTGAGAACTGGGATTTAACAGAGAAATGGCGATCATTCAGAGTGACATAGGTGAAGGTATAAAATACAATTGGTGAAGACATTGTCTTGTAGCAATAAACACCAGCTAGTTGCAAGCAGTCTGGAAAAACTGAATGTGGAATTTTTGACTCGTCAATTTTAATGCAATAGAGCATTCATGTTTTAAATGATAGTAGGCTTTTCATTTATTTGGTTTGGGCTGTCTTGCACATTGGCCTGCATTTTGTTTCTTTAGCAAGGGTTTTGCAAATATACAGTGATAAAAAAAACCTGTAAGGAAACAAGTAGCAATTCAGACAATACTATACGATTGAAATAGCAGTAAAGGAAATGAAGAAGCGGTTTAGGCGAGACAATGGGCAGTGGGAGGGAATACACACAGCAGAACTTCTGAGTTTGTATCTCTGATAGATTTGTGTCTCGAGCGTACTAAAAGATCTTCTCCCGCCTCCTTGCACTTTTGGAGTTCAAATCTAATAATGTGATGGGAAGCATTCTGGTATCATTATCTAAGAGGTATTTTTATTGAGCTAGAAGCTGTGATTTTGGTACAATGCAGCACAGGGAACAATAGCCGATACATCAAAAACACAGACATACAGCACACAGCGAAGTAGCCAAGCCGGGTTCAAAATTCATGGCTATTTTCATTTCCCATTTATTTAGGCATCTTGGCAGTCACAACACAGTCTTCTCAAATTGTTTCTGGTTAGTGCAGCACATCTCTGTCTTAAATCCGCTCCTGGAGAGCAAGTCACACTGCCTGCAAAAGCTCTGCGAAGGAGAACTAATCAACTGAGAGCTCCCCTGTGGATGTGACCTCTGTCAACAAGCTGTTTATGATTCCCAGAATGGATTTAAATGGATACCAGTTCTTCCTCCGCTGCAAGGAGCTGTTGACATGGTCGCAGTTGATTAAAAAATAATAATAAATCACTATTTCTGATAAGAGAGTAAGTGAATCATTGCTTTATTTAGGGAGCCTTCATATCAACAACTCGCTTTTTGAACAAAAGCTTTGAGGACAGCACAACCCCCTCCCCAGGACGTGCTGGTGATGCTCACCCTGACGAGAATTTCTGATAGATTTTCTGCAGCTGGGACAGACAGACGTCCAGGAGGATTTCTCACTTCCTTTTAACATAAAGAGCAATAAGATAAATATATACTGCTTTGGTTTTGGTTTTTATTTTTTTTTCCACTAAGTAAGGAAGGGAATGGATGAAACAGGGGAAGGCTGGGTTGTTCTTCTTGCCGTGTTTCCGAGCAGGATGACTTTCCCAGGACAGCAGAGGTCACTGTGCTCATTGGGAAAAAAAGTGGGGAAATCGGGAGGTACTTGGGATATTTCAGTCCTCGGGTGACAAAATCAGTGTCTTTCTTCCTTCAGAAAGGGGTTGCTAATTCAGATTAGTTTTCCTGTTGTAAAAAAAGCCCAGCGTATTTTGGCCAGTAATAAATACGAAAGCTGCACTTAGGAAGAATGCTCTGAATTCTCACTGCCATTAACCAGAAGAAGTTATTAAAAAAGGATTTGGGGTTGGAGACCCACAAATAAATTTCTGTGGCTTGGAGCACAGGAGGGTGTGCAACAGCAAACCCTGTTTGGGCAGGTTTCAGTCTTCTCCTTAGAACAGCAAACAACCTTTCAATGACAATTGTCATTTGCCGGCAACAGCCCAAGAGGGTTTATTATTGTCTGTATTTCTCACTGGAGAGATGCAGTTTTCAGCAGGACAAATTTGAGGGCGTGCTCTGAGATGCCAGGGAAGGTGTGTTGGTGCCCGTGTTGCCTTTGTGTAGCGTCTTTCAGATCACCCTGCTTAGAGTCAAGGGCAGTATGACACGGGAGAGAGGAGAGACTGGGGAAAAAATAGAAATTACAATTAGCTGTTTTTTTCCCAGTCAAGTAGTTTCTGTTCAGTCTTCGGTTCAGCCCGTGCTCTATCACCCACTGGGTTACATTTTAAGTTTCCATCCTTCCTTATAACTGTAAAATCAAATCTGAGTTCATTGTGACAACTGACATTAAAATTTAACTTTCCCCTACCTTTTAGGAAACAAAAATAACAAGCTGTCGTTTGCTTGGTTGTCCGGCTGCTAATTTTCTGTCCAAAACCAGCAGGCTGAGGATGGAACAGGAGAGGGCAGTACAGGAGTGCCTGAGCACTCAGACTCTCAGCGAAACAGGGTGAGCAGGGATACAGGCAGCACTTAAGAAGTGTGTTTTGTTTCCATCGGCAACAAGACAGAAGCTCTTAAAACTCCCGTTTTCTTTCTTCAAACAAATGTTTTTTGTTTCATAGGCACGCTGTAAATGTAATTCGGAATTGCTTAGCAGCTAAAACTAGAGCATGGTATTATTTCTGTTGACAAGTTGGTTATATTTATTGTGATAAAGCAAGGACCATTTCTTGCAGTGGTTGGTAAAAAACAAGGCAGCAACTTTGATTTTGGCTAAGGATAATCTGGGATATCAGACACAGTTACCTTTCGCGAGCTGCGATAAAATCAGTGTATGGTGGGATTGCATCCCTGCATCCAGCTGGGATTTGCGGTGTGGCTGAGCTGGGGGAATGTGCTGAGGCATCGCTTAATCCTGAGGCGCTCCAAGCACGTACCATGAAGTGAGAAGAGCCAGTTTTGCCCTCTGACACAGGGCAGCAATTGAGCCTTTCGGTGCCAGTCTTTCACAGAGCAGCGGGGCTGTAATGGTTCCCTAATCACATACAAGCTCAATGAGTTGCTCTGCATCCTGCCATCCTAATTCCCCCACCTCTTCCTGAAGGGGCTTCCCCCACCCGGCTTTGCCTTTCTCTGCCTCCCCACCAAAAGAAGCTCTTACAGAGTGACTCGGATGATTGTGACCAGAGGAAGATGATCCTCCAGGCAGGAGGAAATCCTTCCCTCCTCTCTGCAAAAGCATGGAAACACAACTTAAAAAGCACAAGGCCAGGTCACCAGTGGGAGTGGGAATTTGGCAAGCTGGTCTTTTGAAGATATACTGGACTGGAGTAAGGCAAATGGGTCAGTTGAGCTAAGGCATCCATAGTGTGGCCTTTGGTTAGTCTTTGGAGGTTGACTTGTGTGACATAGTTGTCCTAGTTGTCCTATTTCTTGGACTGAGGAAGCACTGTATTAACACAAGACAGAATGATGCCGTTATCTCCTTACTATCTGGTTTGAAGAACCTGTTAGAAAAGACCTGAGCATCATTTATGGCAGCACACCCCTGTGCCACCCCATGCTGTCCAAGCAGTTGTCAGACAAAGCAGGAGAGAAACTTCTGCTCCTCAAATCCCTCCTAACATCCGTGTGACAAGCACTGCTATAGAAGGCAAGCATGAGGGTTCATCTTGACTTTGTGTGCCTTAGCCCAGTGGTCTCCTGTGGATTTTGAAGACCCAGAGCCACAGGCAGAGGACAGAGAAGGACTGTACTGAACCAGCCAACTTTAGCTGCTGCATTTGTTTGCAGCCTTGGGTATGGTGAGCTGATGTAGGTCATTTCCATTCACATAAGCTGAATGAAACTCTCAGACTCAGTAAGTGCATGGAAATAAAAAGCAGGCAAAATAATTTGTCATGTTTTTTTTTTCTTTTTTGTAAAGGGGAGATGTAGAAAGGACCTCAATCAAAAAGAGCTGAGCTTCATAACATTAGTGGTTTCTTGAGCACAAGTTTGCTTTGCTCTGTGCATCCGTATGGACAAAGGGTGACCCACTCTCACTCACAGATTTTTTTTCTTTCATTCTTTCTTTTTCCTTTTCAGAGCTGTCCTCTTAGTATCTCCTCCCTTTCTTATCCTAACAATCCTGAAATGTTTACTTCCACCCCATTATCTTTTATGGTACTTAGCAGTACTGTCATTTGTTATTTTTAGAGCTTTTCAAACAGCAGAAGGTTTCATTGCAGTTTTGCATGTCTTTGCTGCCTACTAATGTTACTTTACTTTTTTTAAATCACATAGCTCTGTGTGTATATCATAGCATTTTCTCTCCGAGTGAAGTACGTTTGTGTTTCCCTTCTGCTTATTCTCCATACCCACTGTCACAGATAACGCTGGGGATCCAGGGTCCATGCTTGATGAGTTGGAGACTCATTTTCACCTGATTCCGTGATCAAGATTAGTCATTGGAGGGCATTTTTGGTTTAGTTTCAGTGGGAAGGAATTTAGTTTGTGCACTCCAAGGTTACTCTGTATTGCAGATTGAAGCACAGCAAGTGGGAGCTAGGAGAAGATTCTCATCAAAACTCCTCTAATCCAAACTAAAACCTAACTTAGATGCAACTAATGGGATTTCATGCCTACACGATAAAGGTGCTTTTGAAAGTGAGTCAGAATTACTACAGGCATTTTTGAATGGAACACACAGAGTAATTGGCTTTAAGCACGGTCGTGCATGGATAACTGGGGTGACACCACCATCAAATGTCTGTTCTCGCTCAGCTAATTGCTAGTGTGATTCTTTTTTTAAACAATCTTTAGGTCTGTTAGATATTCTTAGGCTTGGAGTTTGAGTAGCATAATTTTTTTGGTATAGAATTTGTTATGCATAAAGCTGGGGTTTTTTAAGTTGATAGAGCTGGTAAACATAGATACAGCTGCAGATGTATTAGCAATAAATACTTCCTGTGTGTGTGGGTAGCACCACGCCGAAAGCTATATATTCATTTGATTTGTAAAACATTCCAGCTCAAGCATTGTGAATCAATAATCAGATCCAAAACTCATGCCAGGTAGATTTATCAGCAAAAAAACCAACAAAAAAAAATCTGTTTGCATAGTGCTGACCTCTTTTCAGCCTACGCAGATTTACTGCTAGATATACTGCATCAGTAAACTTGACCTCCAGTGAAAAAAGGGGCTCTCTTAAGGTGATGCAACACAGTTTGACAAATTGAGTCCTTGATTTGAGAAAGCCCTTCAATTTGTTAAAAACACAAATGACTCTGTGCTGAAACACGGCCAACTAACGGGTAATTGTCTGCATTCAGTGCGGTCACCAGCTTTTTTCTACAAGATACGTCTCCTAGCACACGTTTTTCTACATTACTAAAGTCACAGATCTTGACTCTTTTTAATTATTTGTTTTTTCCACTTAGCTTTCCAGTTGCAAAACCTCTTTGTAAGTAACAAATAGAAGTTATGAGACCCATGCTATTACCCAAAGGAGGATGACAGGGTAGACAGCTACCTTTAAAAAGCCTGCCCCTCCTTTCTAAATTTTCCTGTTCTCCCTGAGGCCATGCCTTGAACATCAGAGGCCAGAAAGCAGCAGCATTAAGGCCAGGAGTGGTTGTATACAATGGCATGCCCCTTTTCAGTCTAATGAATGTGTAGCAGGATCATTTCAAGTGGTTTATAGAATTGTGGGTCATATTGCTCTTTCTTTGAAGTAGCTTTTTCACACTGACTCGTGCTAAAATTCATGCTTTCGTCCGTAGGGTGGGGAATGTCCTAGATGTCTGTCAGAGCAATTGGCTTAACTCCTTTGATTTGAAAGACATTGCAGTATTGAATTACCAAAAGGGATTTCTCTAAAGAGAGAGCAGAGAAGGGGACTTGGGGAAGGCCTGGGTTGTCTGTACCGAGGCGGTGACCAAAAAGCCTTTGCTTGTACTTCATCAAGAGCTGTCTGATCACATCACACAAATGCCCCTTTCTTCCTTGTAGCTGGTGACTTCCCTGAAAACACGGTTAAAATGTGTTCAGTGTTCTCTTAAGTCATTTAATATCTGAGCAGTTGTTACTGGAGGGTTAAGATGCGATCCGTAGGTGGAGGTATAAAGGCCATCGCTGTTGAGAAGTGATTCCAACAGTGAAGAAGTGTGAGCCTCCCTGGTGAGTTTGGGACTTTGGTGGCAATTCAGACTTCAGGCTCTGTTTCAGGGTGGTTTAGAGTATCTTACATGTATAATTTAGAATGGAAATCATACCTGACACCAGTGATTTTACATACTTCCATAAAGTGTGGAGAACTTTATTATTAACCACTGCAATTCATTGGCCTGTCTTTCTTCTCTCTTGGTTACATTAGAATAGGCTAACCAAAGCAGAAATGATTCACCCATCGTTTTATAATGGAGGGATCTTAAAGTGCAAGGAAGAAATCTAGCCTTTTTAAAAAAACCCCAAAGGTCATTATAACAATGGCTCCTGTGTATTATCACTTGCATTGTTACTCCTTATCACACCTGAGTGATCTAGAGGATGCAGGTGTACTCTTCAGAAGAATTTGGCCCGTGTTAGTGTGTGTCTATTGCTCTGATTGATAGTAAGTGCCCGGTCCATTTCTTAAATACATCTGCCCACCTGTCTGGGTAGTCCAGGCTGTGGCCATTGCCACAAAGAGGCTTAATGAGCTATTCTCAGTGCAGCATTGGATGATCTGGCACGCTCCATGTGTTCAGCTTCTCCACCCATACAACAGGCTGGCATGCCAGTCATTCTCATAAGAAAAATGAGGTAAATTAGTGCTTAGAGATGGAAAGATTTAGTTAATCTGGACACCTCTGTGGCTGACATCCAGCATAACATTTTTGGTTGCTAGTTGAGAATATGCTGGGTGTAAAATGGACTTCCATCATCTCTCACTTGTATTAACACAGCTGTAATGGGATTTTCAGTGGTGCTCAGTTTTGCTTCCAAGTTTCTCCCTGTGAAGCGACGGACAAAATGCATTGTCACTGGAAGCAGAGTGCAGCCCATCCAGTTCATTTCTTAAAATATTTTCAATATTTCCTAGAGGTTTCAGTGGTGAAAATCCTATTGTAACAAGAATGGGATATTTGCAGATGGTCTTCCCAGTTTGTGAACTAAACGTGGTGGCTGTGGAAGCTGCATGTTGACAGTCAGGGACAAAGCAGAGGAACCTAAGGCAGCAGCAGTACAACCTTATTTCTGCTGCCCAGCATCCTTGGAAGATGCAGGCTATTCTGTGTTACCAGTTCAGTCTTTGGCTTTTATCCTGTTTTTCAGGAATCCATAAAGGGGTCTATCAACTCGGGTCACTTGAACCGCGGCTCTTCTGTGAACAGGCACATGTTAAGACCAGCGACTGCCTCAAGAAAGGCTCGTGTGCCACACATCAGCTCTCCAGAGATACCTCTTCTCTAGAAGTCAAGTCCCTTTTCTCCTACCTCCCCATTAGCCAAAGGAGCCTTTCTGAAAGAGGTTTTGAGCTCATATTTGCAGAACAGATTAGTGCAATATTTTGAACCTAATTAACTTGTGTTTAAACACTATGACTCGAATACTCCTGGAGCCTCAGGTTCTTAAAACTTCTGCCCAGGTTTACTGTTAATCTCCTGGTAACATAACCCCAATGATGTCATTTTCAAATGCTTTTTTCAGTAACTTTGTGTGGATTTTTTTTTCTCATAAAGATGTAAAACTAGCACTCTAACTTACAAGGTAGTAAAAAGGTTATCAGCTAAACCAAATATTCTCCAATGAGTTCATGGGGTCTCACAACTGACAAGTCTTCTGAGGTTTCATCTGACAGTGTTCAATACATCCTTCCTGAATGTATTCCCATGGAGCTGGAAGTCCAGCTAGAAGTCACCGAGTCTCCTCCAAAATCCAAGGAGCTGAAAGGCCCCCAGCACCACGTGGATTTGGGACTTTCAGCCAGTTTGTATTGTTTGTGGCTTACATAGTATTTGTGCTTCTTAGTTGAGCAAGATGCCCAGTGACATCCTGATCTTCTTCCCAGCCCTTCCTGCCAGGTACACATAGGCCTCCAACTCTCCTGTTGTCCTGTTGTGCTTCGTAATAAACCTCGGCCATATTAGGTCCCATATTCCTAGTAATTTTTATGTTTTATGGGTCTGTGATAGTCTGTGATTTTTTTAAATACTTTTTGTGGGTTTTTTGGTTTTTTTTGTTCGTTACAGTATTTTAAGGCTTCCCAAAAATGGAACCTGATAAAGTTCCTTCCTTGCATATGACACGCAGACTGTTGCTTCCTGACATCTGATTATACATTCTTGCAGCAGCTGCTCCTAAAACTTCATCAAGAACATGAGAAACATTTGCCCAAAGAAAAGAGTACTCTCATCACACTGGACTCTCTATGTTTACCTGCTTTTTCTCCCTTTCACATGTAATTCTCTTTCCATACAAAGCATTTCCCCAATGTCTTTGCTGACTCCCTTTCTGTAATTCCTTCCATATGTTTATTGTCCTTTGTAAAAAGTATGGAGTGAATGATTCCTACTGAGGTCATGTCGTTTTGTTTACATTCTTGGTAAATATGAAGAGCTTGATTGGAGCCCTTTAGGCATCTCAAGTATGAATGTCTTTTTCCTGAGTCTTCTGTGAAAACAGGATGCTGAATTCTGTAGAGCTAACCTGGCAAGGAATAGGTTTAATAAAATAAATAGATGTCAGCATCATAAATTTATTGATAAGTATAGCTGGTTTTTGTTAAATTCCTCTGTAGTTCAACAGCTTACTAAACATTAAAATAAAAAAAAAAAAGAACAAAATGAGCTTTCTACAATTTTTCTACAATTCATTTTCAATATGAACTTTGTCTTTTGACAGAGCTTTGTCATTGCCAGGGTGCCATTAGTAGCCTGCTCCGTGTTGCTGCTGTGGGTCTAACCCCATGGCACTAGCGCAGTGGCTGAGCAGCTTTGGCCTGCCAAGAGCCTAGGAAATAGGGCAGACTCATGGAGTTTTGTGAAAATGGCACATTTTTTGCTGTCTGATTCCAGTTAGGAGCTGGGAAGTTACAGATCACAGATTGCTGCTTTTCAGCAGTGATGGATGGACTGCTCTGTGTTAGCGCTATGTCCCGTGAAAGACTGGAGTATGTTTGGCAAGAGCATCCTTAGACATCTTAATGGTGAAAATCCAGCAAGGCTTAACTGAGCATATGTGAGCAATGATCTTTCAGAGGTTTACAGCTCACCCAGACTGAAGCAGACTTTCAGAAGAGCAAGGGAATGCATGTCCCTGGCTGTAGGACCAGGCGGTTGCTATATCCTACCTCCCTGTTCTCTGGAGTACAGGCAGCAGGAGGTGTTTGAAATATGCTTTTTAATAGATACATCCGCTGCTTCATTCTTCCCTCCATTCAGTTAAGCTTTCTAAATATCAAGACACTCTTTTCAACTTTTCCATGCTACCCAGAAATACATGGTGCAAGTCCTTCCCCACGAGAGCGAATTGTAGGTCCTACAGGATGCCATTTGCTAACCCATGTACACCACGAATCCAGTTATGTTTTAGAAATATAACACATACAGCTAGTTTCAAGCCTTCTGCTTTCCCTTCAGCCTCAATTTTTTCATTACTTTACCTCTCTGAAGACCTTTCCACACTCCATGAGTGCCAAAGCAGTTTGGCTTATTAGGGGAAGTGAAAGAGCATCTGTGATCTCTGATGGCTTTACTATTCCTACCAGTCTTTTCTAGGCAACTTACTCAACATTTATGTTTTGAGAGAAGGAAGGAGAATTGTAATAACTTTCTGGGGGGAAAAATATTTTCATTTCTATTAGAGACCGATTCCCAGCTTCGAGCACTTTGTCATTAGTGGGTTGTAAACCTCTCAGACAGGCTGTCCCATAGCTATCCACTTAGCCATTTGTCAGGGCAGAAAAATGTGCGTGGTGAAATTGGTCACCAGCAGCCTGCAGCTAGACTGAACCAGGCTTTTAAAAAGGCTGCCAGACATTTCTGTGCTTTTAATAGTCAAAATCCTACATTAGCATTTATGAGAACATTTATAGAGAGTCTGAGCAATTGCAAGGTTTTTCTCCTAGATGTAATGTTAAATCTCTGAAACATAAAAATTGTTTGAAATGATCAAGGCTCTACATGGAAACACAGAAGCAGGGAGGTGTTTCTCCTACTGCCAAACCAGCCCCCCCACTCTTTTCAAGGCAAACATATATTCTTGTTTATAAACTTATGAAAATCCATCCTGAAACTGCTCTTATTTCCAGCCCTATCCAACTACTCTCACACAAAGGCTCTTTCAGGACCCTGTTCCTTTGCTGGTTGGATACTTTATTCTACTTTCCAGCTTACGCATCTCCAGTTTTCCTGTTGCTGAGCTGAGCAAGCCCCATTTTTTTTCAGATAAAAATGGTTTCTTCTTTCCATAGTCATGCTCACAGATCTTCTTTAAGCCTGTTCCAGTTTGAATTCATGTACCTCTAGCAGCAGTAGCCAGAATTGTTTCTGTTGCAGTTTTACCATTTTTAGGATGGAACTAGCATGTCTGTGTATCTCCAGGAAGTATCTTATCTGGTGAGTTTTGCATGCCTCCCTGTGGTGCTGGTAGCCCAGGGTCATCCCCAGATCAATTAATACCACTTAGATTCTTCTCTTCCTCTTGTTTTTCATCACCAAGTCCCAGCTGATGGAGACACTTCTTATTATTGCCCACCAAGTTGATGACCTTGGTGAGATTTATCTCATTTTGTCTTGCTGTCCTGTTCTGCTTTGTCTCATTTCTGGTCCTTCAGAAGTTAAATCTTGTATATATTTTGTACTTCCTTTACCTTTGACAATACCTCATATTTTTGTCATCAGCACTCCTACGTTTTCTGCAAAAGTCATCAATAAAAATAATAAGACCAGTCCTCAAGGAACTGTGAGTCCTCGGATTCTCTATCTAGCCCAGGCCATTGCCATCTCTTCAACTCATTCCTTATAACTCTTTTATTAAGTCCCATCTCTTCACTCCAAACTAATTCCCCAGGTGGCATTTTATCAAATACTTTAGTGAAACCTGAATAGACTTCATGTACCCGACTTCTTTCAGCTGAACCATCAGTTATCTCACCCAGGGAGATGTGTGGAGAGCCTGGTTATCACAGGCATTTGGCAGCTTTTGTCCCCCATTCCTCGTTCATTTTTAGCAGTTGGTTTTTCTTTCCAAAATCTGCTTGAACTTTATCCCTATTTGAAAAGGCAAGTGACTAGACTGTTAGTAACCCGTGTCATTTTTTCCCTCTTCTCTTCCATTTATGTGCTGCATTTGGTATTCTGCTGTTGCTCAGTTATCCAGGCTTCAATGGAACGCAAGTGGGTTTATGCCGAGAAACAACTTGCAAACAACTCTGTGGGAGCTGCGTGTTTACAGCCACTGTGACTCACATCAAATTTGCTCAGCTTGCAACTGCACATACGCTTTTATAGCCGCTGGCTCTGCAGAAACGCTCTCGGATTTGAAAGCCAACCTGCGTCCATTCGGGCTCACATATTGGAGCTTCGGATTCTGCTGCTTTTCTGCTCAGTCAGGATTTTGGTTACAGACAGCTTCATTCTGCTTTCGTTTGGCTCCCTTTGTCTAGAAGAGCTGGTCGAGGCAACCTTAGCAAAAGCGAGACCCTGAATTTTGACTTCAGTGCAGGACTCTGGAGAAACTATGGAACGAACTACGTAAAAAACCCTGAATAATTAAAGCAAGTATCATCCATACTAAGAACTCCTTACAAATGGATCATGTTCCATTTATCATTCCCAGGATGAGGCGTAATCTGTCTGATATCTCTGTATTCCTTCCCTTCTGTAGCACTGGCATAAGCAGAAAGTAGGACAGTTTATTTATATCTGCAGAGTAAGCGTTTCTGACTCTGAATGTGCTGGGGGCTGACTGTAGCATCTATTCATAGTTGTTTTTTAGAAGAACAACACATGCCTTATTATGCATGTCATGGTTCTTCTGGTCTACAGGTTAATCCTTTTTCTTATCTCAGATTTCTATTACTTCAGTATATTCCATGTTAATGACTTGGGCCTTTAGTTGGAAATACAGAGTTTGTTGTTAGCAGGTTAAGCTTGCTAGACTCTCACTGTTGTCGGTTCAGACAGATTGGCATGTCCAGGAGGTTCCCTGGGATGAGATAACGAGTGTGGGGTAGATCTATGATTTTCTGATGGCTAACACGATTAGAGATAAACCCCACTTCAGAATATTTTTAAATGGCCAGTAGAATCATAGAATGATTGGAGTTGGAAGGGACTTTAAAGATCATCAAGTTATAACACCCCTGCCATGGGCAGGGACACCTCCCACCAGACCAAGTTGCTCAAAGCCCCATCCTTGAACACCTCTAGGGATGAGGCATCCACAGCGTCTCTGGGCAACCTGTTCCAGTCTCTCACCACCCTCAGAGTAAAGAATTTCTTCCTAGTATTTTCCAGCAATCAACATAAAACAAGTGAGGTTTTGCAAGAGCAACAAAAGGTCTGTTTAAACTTCTGGGAGCACAGGGAGTTATAATAAGCTGTGACAGGATGACTCAAGACTTGGGGTATCACGGTTGAAGCTTAAACATGACATTCCACCTAGTGCCGGGGGATCGTTGCTTGTTGTGTGCTGCGCTCAGGGACAGCTGGATGTGTCCCATCAGATCTGGAACCAGCAGCAGAACAGCTATGCCCAGAAAATACAGCACCCCAGCCTTGCCCTGGGCAGACCTGGTCATCCGTGTGAGACTCTCATCATCTTTGTGAGATGCTGCTTTTCCCGGGAACTGAATGGCATGACACTGCACTGCAGCACAGTGTGAGCTCACTCATCGAGCTTGAGCACAGTGATGCTTTCTGCCATCTTCCTATAGCCTGAAGATTGCCATTAACTAATTGCCCATCTCTACCCCCAGGTTATATTCAGTTATTGGGGCTGTTTCACCCCAGCAAAGAGAGTAAAATACCTGTGCAAGAAAATAGTGTATTTTCCAGATGACATATAGAATAATTTAAGAGTATTTCTAATCTTTTGGTGTAAAAATAAAAATACATCTTTAAAAAAATAAAAGAAAGGTCCCAAATATGAGGAAAAGATGGCATTATTTCATCCCAGTTAATGGAGGCAGTCGTAATTATACTTCTGAGGATGGTAACATCTTCTTGAATAAACTGGCAGAGAAGGTCACCATGGTGCTGGCCAAGACTAATGGTGACACTGCACAGAATCATTTTACTGCAGTAACCATTTTACTTATCTGAGAAAAAGTAGTAATAAAGTGTATGGGAAAGCTTTGTCTTTTAATACTTTTCATTGTTTGGAAACGTAAACATTTTCTTACTCGATGATGATTCACTTCTGAGGTGGGGTTTGCTGCTGCTGAGCCCCGTGGCACTCGTTGCTGCTGGGTGGGTGGAAGTGATGCACGTTGAGCTGCTCTGGTGGGAATACTGAGTAGGACCAAGCCACCTGAGACTGCAGGTCCCCTGCAGCCCCCTCCACATGCAGTTTGTCTTCTCATGGCAGGAGGAAGGAGAAGGAATGAGTGGAGGTTGTCCACCAAGCAGCGATGGCACAGGGAAAGTTTTTGGGAGCAGTCTTCTGTTATTCAGTAGCATGTTTCTGTGCATGCTCTGTGGGAAAGTGAGGCTTAGACCTAGCTGTCTACTCGGTCATCAATCATTTCATTTGTGTTATGACTAACGACGCTTGGAATTCAGGAAGGGAGATATGTATCAGCCACAGCACTTCTGAAGGAACTGTCCTTGGACTATTAATTACCTCTAATTATGTGTCATGCGTTTTGCTCCTCAGCCCGAAGGTGCTGAGATTCATGATTTTAGAAGAAGGGTCAACTTCTTAGAGACGTGTTTTGGCAATGAAGCACTCAGTATTTCCAGCACAGAGCTGCCACCGTACTCACCAAGGAGCCAGCAGAGACTGCATTTTATGTTAATACTGAGGAATAGGAAGACCAGATCTAGATGTTAACACGTGAGGTTTCTTGTTGTACAGGCTGAATCTCAACAGAGAAAGTTTTCACTGCTGTTTTCCACCAAAGCAGATGGGGACATTCAATAGTTAGGGCTACTTCCATGATCTGAATCAGGTAAGAAAATCTGAACAAGCAGACATCTGCTAATAAATAAATTTAATAAAGTGAGACCTGCTACCCAGGAAGTGACAAGGGGGCTGGCTGTTTGAATCAGTACCTCCTCTGCCATTCCTTCAGGTACCTGCAGTTTATTGACTGACCTGACTGGGAGCAGGGGAGGTCGCTGTGGTCTGAGGCTAAGACGTTGGGGACCTTTATGGCCAATCTCTTCATGGGATCCCTGCACTTGCGGTCCAGGTGGTTGTTAGTGTCATATCAATACCTCAGCATGAGACTGTATTCTGCATTTTGAATTTGGGGTTGCCTAACTGTGGGAGCTGACTTTAAAAGTTGGGCCACCCTTGGTAAATCACCACAACCGCCATCCTTCTGCAGTGAAAGGGGAAAATTGTTCGCATTCAGCGTGTCAGATACTGAATGGTGTGGTCATGCCAGAGAAACACAGGAGCAACTGCTGCCAGGTGGCCCTTGCTGATGCTTCTCCTGCCAAGATCTTTCAGGTACCTCTCTCTGAGGGCAACATAAAACACAGCGTCTGCCTGAGATTCAGTCACAAACATGTTTGTCGATGCATCATGTCAAGTAACATTTTCATCTGAAGCAACAACATAGAAGAACCTAAAATGAAACGTTTGCCTTATTTCTTTTTCTCTTGCAAAAATATGGTGCAGGTTTTCAATGTCAGCCAGCAGAAGACAGCTGATGACAAAGTCCTTTGTGCCCAAAGCTGCCAAAAGTTAGCGAAGAGAAGGCAGTCGAGCTGGCAGGGGTTGGTTTTTACACATCCTTGTTGCACAGAGGCAAAGCTTTGAGGAAAACAGATATATATTCAATGGGGGAAGATGAACATGGCAGGGAGTGGCGCTGTTGCTGGTCATGTGTTTTCAGAATTCTCCATTTCTGCAGCTTAAAAATTAGGGGAAGCAAAAAGGAAGTGAAGTAGTAATCAGAAATTAGATGCAAAGGGCATAGATAAAAGTGGGGAAAATTAGGCCATTAGGCCATTCTTCTGGTTTCAAGATCTGCATGGAAGTGTGAGGTGTCTTTCCTTCTCTTAGTAGTTTTGTACAAGAAAAAGTTAACGAACCGTTATGAATGCTGTCCCAATTAGTAGTGAATGAGTGTCATGGTTTCGGCCAAATTGACCAAAAACCATACTGACAGATGGCCCTTCCCCCCAAAAAAATGAGAGGCGCAGAAGAGATAAGGAGATTTGTGAGTTTAGAATGAACTACTTTTATGAAGTACTAATATTAAAATAATTTTTTAAAAGGCAGTAATGAAAATAAATACAATATATACAAATCCATATCAAGCTCCCAGGATTACGTCACCAGCAGGCACCAGGAAAAGTCCCAGACTGGACTCAGTGATGGATGGGAACTGGGTTCCACCTCAGGAGTGAGGAACACATGGATCAGGATCAAAGGCAGGTGAACAGAGAGAGTCCTCTTCAGATGTCAGCCATTGAAGAAAGAATATTGACCCTTTCATCCCTCAGCTTTTATACAGAGCATGGGGCAGATGGTATGGGATGCCCCTGTTGGTCAGGTGTGAGTCACCTGTTTTGTCTGCTCCTCCCCACAGGTGTGACCCCTCTATGCTTTTTCTGTTTCAGACCCTCCAATGGGGCAAATAACGAAATGCCCTGACATTGGTTGTTACAGCAATAAGTATAAGCAAGAGCCTCTCTGCACCATTCCTTGGCATGAAGTACAAACGTTGGTCTGATTACTCTGAGAATGAGCCGTTTTCTCCAAAATATGCTGTTAGTTTCAGAGAGTTAGAAAAGGCCTAGCTAAGATGTAAAAATTGCAGAACAGAAAGTTAGTTCTGTTTTACTTCAAACCAGGACAATGAGGAAACATAACACTGTGGAAGGTTCAGCCCGGTTTGATAATTTGAACATGAGAGAAAAAGCTGTGGTTTTTTAGACATGTTTTTTCACAGTGTTTGCATTAACAACTACATCCTCATATAATTCTTTCCTGTGCAGGAATTACTCATCAAGATTAGGAGTCACAGGCTGGTATAAGGACTTTAGGACGAAAATTAGTAAATATTTTCCCTTTCTGAAACAAACCGTGGTTATGGTAGGAGTCTCAGGAGCTTTCTCTCCTCCACAGGTTTCATTGCATGTGGTACGTACCTATGGGAGGACATCTGTGTCTACTCATCATTTGAGAACCTATTAGCTTAGATTTATTATTATAACTATTTCTATTGCCATTATATGATTTCCATTGTACAAGCACCCTGCAAATGACAGAGCCACAACACCTCTGAGCTGCACTTGCCCAATCCCCCGGTAGCCAACAGCACTGGGCTGCCAGAGGTCGTGGCAAAACTGCTGCTGTCAGTCCATCAGACGTGGCTGGTTGCTTGCATTTACTAATGTCTTTGTTTCCTAAACACAACAGAAAACCCATCCATTTAATTTTGAAATTGCATGTCCTGTTTCATTCCCAGACGGGCACAATTTAAGGAAAAAAATGCCTATGCTTCTGCCCTATGCTTGAAACATAAATCATGTTATACTTATTCTTTTGGCCACAATAAATAAGCAGGTGTTGAAACTTGACTACAAGTTTATGAGTGGTTTTCATTATTTCTTTTTCCTGGAAACATTAACAATTTATACTAAATGGAAATGACTACAGATCCCAGGCATTTTCTATCAGTTATTGTTTCTTCAAGCGTGTGTTAAAATCTGTGTCTTCACCAATGAATACAATGCTTTCAATTTGTTCTAAACAGAAAAAATGTTAATTCTTAAGTGCTTAAGAAACATTCTGGACCAAGTCCACAAGCCATTCAATTGTTTGTTAGTTAAAATAGCACAATGATTTCTGAATTTAAACTGGAGAGTTTAACCCTAGTTCAACAAGGCACTGGCCTAACTTCATCCCATCACACCTTTTAAGTTGAATGTGTGTTTATGTTTTCTGCTAAACTGAGACCTCTGCCAGTATCTTTTCTTTATCTATTGCACATAGTACAAATTATTATCTGTTTTATGAATACAAGTTTGTTCCATTTAATACTGTAGGATATTTCCTCCCTCTCTACAGGCACTTGTGGCTTGAACTGCTGATCATTTTCTTCATTGACTGATACTTGCCGTCTGCACTACAGTGTGCTTTCTAGTTAATAGATATGAAAAAGAATAGAAATTAGCATTAATTGTGTTATTTGTAGTCAGGGATCTGCTGTGTCTTGGTAGTGGCCAGCTGCAGCACCCATGTACTCGAATTGGCACATGGAGTCGTTGTGCATCATTTGGAAACAAATAGTGCCACATTGGTCCCTCTTCCCACAGTAGGATTCCTTCTCTCCTCTTTCTCATCCTTTCCGCAGCCTCACTTCTTTTATTTTGCTTTTCATTCAGAGTGTGCTTCATGCAATCTGTGTCTTGTCTCTTGTATACCAGTAACTTCCATTTAAAAGTTAACGTAAAGTTGGATAATTCATGCAGTGCTTTCTTTCTAACTCACAATTGTTACTGCTTTTTTATCATTCTTTCTGCCCGTGCTTTTTACTCGGTTGCCTTTTCTTGTTTGTCTGCAGATTGTTAGATGTTTGGACTAGGCTGTATTCTTATGATCTCTGCAAAGTACAGTTCACAGTTTCAATGGATTATAAGAGTAGATGAACACAAGAAGACTTTTAAATCATTTAGATGAGTCAGTGTTATCTGCTTTCATAAAGAAAAAAAGTCTTCTGTGAAGGTATTTTTATAGGATGTTATTCTCACCGAGATGTGAAATATTCCCCAAACAAGATGAGTTATCTTTTGAGACAGTACTCCAGCAATGATTTCAAATGAAAGAGTTTAACAGGGGGTGATGAAAAATATAAACAAGCACTTAAACCAAAGCTGAAGAGAAAAATTTACCAAGACTCTTTTATTTATGACTCCAAATGTAATACTGGTTTTGCATAGATACTTCCATGAGAGACATAATTCCTATTCCAAATAACATAATCACCCATGTGATAGACCTAACTCTTATCTACCTTTTTATATAGCTGCAAAATATTCTAATATCAAACTCTGGTCAGGTGACAGACAATCACAGAATCGCAAAATGATAGGGGTTCCTCCTGAAAGGAGGTTGTGGAGAGGTGGGTGTTGGCCTCTTCTCCCAAGTGAATAATGACAGGACCAGAGGAAATGGTCTGAAGTTGTGGCAGGAGAGGTTCAGGTTAGATATAAGGAAGAATTACTTTACTGAGAGGGTGGTCAGGCACTGGAACGGCCTGCCCAGGGTGGTGGTTGAGTCACCATCCCTGGAGGTATTTAAGAAACGTGATTGTTGGGTGTGGTGGTATCGGTGTGTGGTGTGGTGGTGATGGTGGTGGTTTTTGTTTTGGTTTGGGGGTTTTTTGTTTGTTTATTTGTTTATGGTTGGACTCAATGATCTCAAAGGTCTCTTCCAACCATGAAGATTCTGTGATTCTGTGGGTTGGAAGGGACCTCTGGAGATCAGCTAGTCCAACCTCCCTGGCAGAGCAATACAGCTTGCTTTTATACTAGAATTAAGTTGCTCACAATTCATAGCTTCAAAGATCGGCTTGGGCATCCCAAGCCCATGTGTACAATGTTGTGCTTTACAGATAACCATTTAGTCGTACAAACAGTGGCAGTTTTTCTCCATGTATTGTGCAGAGGGAGATCTCAAAGGCAGTAACATCACATCAGGTCGTTTGTTCAGTAGATCAATACAGTGAGTCACCAGAAGACGGGGGTTTGTCTGCTGTACACACAGCATGGACTGTGGTTGGACAGGGAACACAAAGCATGGGTTAAACCACACATGCTCCTTGCCATGATGACCATTGTTGTGATGGAAGAGCTTGAGAGGGCTGTGCTTTGGCATAATTTCTCATCTTCCTGCAGAATATGGACAGATGGTACCCTATATACACCCCCTGCCCAGGTAACATACGTGTGACCAGCTGAGGGATGCATGCCCAGCTTCTTTACTTCCCAATCACCACCCATGCTACCCATTTCCCTCCTTGGTGTTCAATAGGATGCTAAGCCTCTTAGACTGGGAGAGGGCAAGCTGGGTGTTTGCGTATCTTAGTTCAAAATGAATGATTTACCTGTAGTAAAAGTAGAGTAGAATCATAGAATTGTCTGAGTTGGAAGGGACCTTTAAGATCATCTAGTCCAACTGTCAACCTAACTGTGACATAAAACCATCACTAAACCATGTCCCCAAGCACCATGTCAACCCATCTTTTGAATACCTCCAGGGTGCCTCAACCACTTCCCTGGGCAGCCCATTCCAAGGCTTGATAACCCTTTCTGTGTAAAAGTTTTTTCCTGATATCTAATCTGAACCTCCCCTGGCGTGACTTAAGGCCATTTTCTCTTGTCCTATTGCCTGTGACTTGGGAGAAGAGACTGACCCCCACCTCTCTACAACCTCCTTTCAGGAGTAGTAGTATTTCTCTTTCCTGAGGGGAGCTGGGAAGCTAAAATAAGGTTGGAAGTACTCTAGCTGGATTTTGGTGGGACTTCACATATGGTTAAGCGCACCTGAATGCTTTCCATAATCAGGATTTCAGAATTCAGCATGATGCAGCTCAAACAATGTATTTTTCTTCCAAAATTGCAGTTAAGCTACAAACTGTACCAGCAAGATTAACTTCAGCACTTCAGAGAGTTTATTGTCATACAATTTTTGTTCTGGCACAGAATTTAGTCTTTTTTAAATTTCTCTTTCATTTGGGTGGTGAGATGCTAGCTGAATAGTACATGAAGTATATAAAAAATGGTGTGTCTGATTTTCATGCTAGAATTTCAAATATTACAAAAACTGGCAATCTGTGATATTTTTATTTAGCTGGTGGCTCCATTTCTTACTGCCATGAACTTTGTAAACATCACAGTGTATTTCTACCTACTGTTAGCATCAAAAATGTCATAGCAGTGTAGATTAATCCAGGATTGGCATTTAGCTTTCAGATTTTTCATGCTATCTCTCCTGGAAAACAACCTTCTAGTGCTTTGGCTAACCCTTAATCCTTTTATAGTTTTATTGTTAGAAGTAAGCTATGACTATTTTTTTAAGAGAAACAAGAAAAATATTCTCAGCATAGTTATGAATTTAAAGCACAAGGTACTTAAGGGGTGTGCCATAATTCTATTAATTTGTTTAGGGAGGGGAAATAAAATTGCAATTATTATCTGTTACTAAGTAGAGCCCATTGAGTGCAGCCTAGGTGCCTATTATCCTTGTCAGTTTTCAGCTGGCTTTTCACCTGTTGTATAACACTCTAGGTGAAGAGGCCTTTTTGAATAGATAATTATACATAGCATTAAAATGTCATTATTTTTGTCTTCTTGTTAAAAATATTGTTTTACTTCAGTAGCTGATAAATACATTACAGTTATTAGTTTGAATTGTGTAACTATGCATTTATGTTATTGTATAAAGCTGCCTTCACCAGTTTAAGGACACCACGAGTTCTGGTTTGACTCAGAACCTAAATTGGGGAAAAAAATGTCCCTTGGACATTTCTCCATCGCCATCATGCTGAAGCTGTTTCCTATGTTTTCAAAAATTCTAAGTAAAACAGTTGCTTTGGGAAGAAAATATTGTCCAATTATGTCTGCAAGCCTGACTTGGCAGTATGAAGAACATACAATCAAATCGGACTGTATTTTGATCATATTAAAAATATCGATTATATTAAAAACATTGATCATATTAATTTCCATTGTCCAAGCTAAAAAAAAACAAAAAGGACAGAAAAAATCAACCAAGAATACTGAAATGCTTAATTCACTGTTGTTATTTCAAAAGTATAATTCTTTGTAATCAACATAAAGACAAAAAGTCTTATAAAAATAAGGACATTTACAGATCTTGCCACATTTTTCTGAGGTTCCCCTGGGAAGCTGAGTGTGTAGAGCATCTAGACTCCGGCGAACTTCTGTGTGAGCTTCTTCCCTGCTCTGCTGCTTCATAGTGCAGGGACAAAACAAGCCTTGGGGGTCTTTCTTTATGAAGGCTTTAAACACAGTTGCTTAAGAGCACTTTGCTTTGAATACGCTTTCCTTCAGCCCAGGCAGTGGGAAGTGCTTCGCTGTCTGAGGCTGTAGCCTAAACAAAGGCTCTTCCATCTCCAGGTGGTCTCTCACACAAGGATGGCTTGCAGATGCTTGGAGAAAGAAAGCAAGAAACAAGGCTATTAGTTCCTGGGGTGGAAAAGGCAGAGGCAGAGTCCCATCTGTGTCCCACTATGCCAGCTGTTGTGAAGGAGGACAGCTGTAGTGTTTCACACATGCAACGTGCAATGTGTTCGCTGCTCTGGTGCACGCTGGCAAAGGAGGCTTCACCCTGCTGGTAGCACCCACTAACTGGACACGCACCTCATTCTCTTCCCCGTGTATCATTAGTTCCTTCACGTACGTGGTACCAACTGGAGTACCTTCCAGAGTGGGTGAGAGGCAGCAGATCTGAGGATGAAGCTTTACAGCGTCACTCAAAGGTGTCTGGCTGATGAGTGAATAGCGAGAAAGTCCATAATGGGAGCAAAAATCTGTCCTTGTCAAAGTGCAGTCACCAGTCTGAAGACAGAAGGAGGTTAGCTCAGAATTACTTGCAAAAGACTGAGGAGATTTGATCATATAGGTCCTAGGGTGATATGTATCACCATATAAGCTACCATATACCATGTAGCACTCCGTATCATTTAGTAAAACCTGGAGTTTTACTAAGTTCTTGCAAGAACATTATTGGGAGGCCTTATTAGACTTACAGGGCATTTACCATAGCTTTATTAACATGTGTGGTTTTTTAATTACGATATGAACTACTTGAGGGAGCAACTGAATGGTTCCCTGATGAATTTCTTACATTAATTTCCTTCAGAAAGCACATCTGAGCCTAACTTAAATTCCTCCTGCAATTAATTTATGTAATTTATTCTAGTAAGTGCTGTAGTTTTTCCTTGTAATTGTTCACTGAATTGACAGGTTTAATTTCATGTAACTTGAGAGCCTCCAGTACTGAGTTTTTCTTCATAAAAGTTGATATTACATGTTGTTCTGTTGAATTTTGGCAAGAAGGCGGCAATAAAACATTCCCGTAAAATAGAAATGTCCAAGTGACAGATATTGAGGCCAAAATATATTTTTTTTTCCAAAGAAAAAAGGCTCTCCAAAGGTAGATCTTAAATCCATATTTAATCATGTAGGTAAGTGGCCAGATTTTGACGTGCACGGCTTTAGAGCTTGAGATCCAGCAAAGCGCTTAGCCAGGCGGGCTCTGCATCCCTTGCACGCCAAGGAGCAGTTTCCAGAAGAGGTTCAAAGACTTGAGACCAACATCAAGCTTTCCAAGCACTCCGCTGGCTCTTGCCATCCCTCCCCGGTGAGCTCCAGAGCTCCTGGGAGGTGTCCCCATATAATAAACATCAGATCTGTAATGAACTGCCCCTGGAGACATTCCTGTGCCATCCCTGGATGCTCAGTGCTGCTGACATTTGGACACTGATTTAAAAGCTGAAGTGGAGATTTAGGATTTAAAATTTAATTACTCTTAAAAAAAAACCCCAAAACATCCTTGGTTTTTCTCTCAAATGGGAGATGTTTTCTCGTGGTGAGAGTAAACTACAAATGGCACCTTTGCTGGTCGCAATACTCCCATCACAGACACCACGTGTGTGCTACCGCTTGCGCTGCAGGGTGCTGGTGACTGCCCCAGAGTGCCCCTGCACACCCCTGTGCTTTCCTTCTGCCTGTGCCCATCACGCCATAAATGACATTTATAGAAGTACGGAGCTGACCTTCTCCGTAGAGTGGCTTTTCAGATAATCCCTTTGATTCCTTCTGAAGTTTCGGACTTCAGCTGGAGCCCTACAGCGACTCTTTATGTGAACCTCGGGTTTCGAGTAGGTCCAAATCAGATGTTGCTAATAATTGAGGGAGAAAAGCATTCTGCTCTCATTTTTAACTTTATATTCATTTTTCCTCCCTTTTCTAATGTTTTTTCCATATGCTGCTGTATTCACTTTTCTCCTATCCTCTGTTTATCTTTCTGCCTGCTAAGTGTTTCCAGCCTGTTGTTCGGTGCTGTGTGGACTGGCAGAAGGGATAGTCAAGCCTTAGACTGGAAAATCCCAAGTTCCCACTTTGGCTGTGATGCTGACCTCTTGGACGTCTCAGAGTTTCAGCCTTTTCACCTCTCCCCAAGGATGGAGTGGTTTCTCAGTGGTGTGGTCCAAGCTGAGTTCAGCCTCCCAGATGCGATGATGGGCTGAGTCATGACTGGGACAAGGGGCCATTGCAGGAAGAGAGGAGGGAAAAGAAAGGTGAGAAGGGGGTTGAATCGGGATGAAGGCTTAGGAATCTGCTGTGATGGCTGGGGCAGGTGGGTAGGGACAGGTTATCTCTGAACCTCTTACCATCTTCCCTTTTCAATGCAGCAGAGAGAATGACTTGATATGAATCAGACTTAAGAATAAAGACTCAAACGTGTGACAGAATCCATTGGGAAGAAAGATGAGAGGAGAATCACAGAAATTTCACCCTAGTTTTGGTTTTTACACCTCTTTTTTTTCTCTTGCAAAAACCAGCCGTAGTCTGTGTAACCATATGTGTTCGTACCTACTTTTTCATAACAATCTTAATGCATGAATATATCAAAACATATGGCTTTGGGTATACATATACACGCTTTTAGATTTACCTGCTAGAAAAAGAGGGACCCCCATTGCTATACTATCGTCTAATGTTACAAAAATAGAAGATTCTCATTCGTTTAATATCGTAGTGCTGTATTTTGAGTTCTGACCCTCAAGGCACCCTATTTCTCTGTTCTTTCTCTGTCTTTTGCTGACAAGCAAATTAACTCTGCATATCTAGAAAATAGCTTGCATAATGCAATCCTGATGCTGGATCTTCTCTTCTCCAAAGTACCAGTTTTCTGGTTTAGCCCATGCTTCAGTGTACACTTCTAAAGTGTCTTGGCTACTCTGCCAGGTCCATTCTAGGTTTGCGGGGTTTATATCATGGGGTTTTTTTCTATAAATGAGCTATAGAGACAGCCTAAGCTAATACCAGTAAAACAGAGTAAAGTGGTAAACTTTCAGCTTTCCTGAATTTTTAACTTTGTAAGAATCGTAGCCTTTCAGTGATGTCTTGGAAGTATCAAAGACCTCCACGAAGCGCTAACATCTATCATATTGCTTTAGAGAAAGGACAAGTCTGTTTGTAACACCTGGACCACATACCAAAAGAGACAAAGCACAGTGAAAGATTTTCTGATACACAGATCTGAAATTCTCCTTTGTTGTATTCAGAGAGGGAATAATCAATCACATGCCACTGTATGATTATAGATCTCCTGGGTTCACAATGTCTGTGTTCTTTTCCTGAAGTATCTTTCTTCCAATTTCAGAAATAAGTAGAAAAACTGGTCCAGTTTGGTTTCTAGGTCACCCAGAATGTAGAGAAGAGCATTTCCATTCTCCTCTTTTTAAACTTCTAGTGAATATGGAATAGTTCTAGTACTAATGGTTATGCAGATGTGGAACATAAGACGAGATGTGTTCTCTCTGATGAAAAAGTTCAAAAGTAGGTAAAAAATACAGTAGTTTTATCTTGTCAGGCACTGGATGCAGGTCCTGCACTCATATTCAGCACAGGTCGATGGACACAGAAGAGTAGCTTACCACAGAAGCGGGTTGTGTTCTTCTTGGGATGTCATCAAGATCTTGGATATGTGCTTTGCAGTCTTTAGTCCCATGCTGGCTAACACTGGTTTTCTTTTTTCCACAACTTTTAGTCCCATGCTGGTTAATGGTGATTTTCTTTTTTCCACAACTGGGCTTCTTCAAGTCTGACAGGAAAGCAATATCCCCAAATTTCATTTAAATGCCTTTTCCTGTATATAACAGGGCCTGGGATTCAAAGGAATTCATTCAGCATGCTCTCCTAATGCCATTTAACTTCCCGTTAAAAAAAAAAAAGAAAAAACCCACACCAAAAACAGTAACAGGAAGAGCTGTTTTAATTAGTGCATGAGCTGTGCAGCAGCTAATGTATTCCACCTCTTCATTGTTGTGAAAGGAGCAGATTTCTGGGTAGCATGAATCGGGCAGAAAGAAGAGGGATTGTGTTCTGCTTTCCATATGCGCACACAGCCCCATTCACGGGGAAGGTGTGAAGGGGAGGTGATTTGCAGCCACCTGCCATTTGTACAACACAAGCTTCTGTTGTTCTCCAGGCTGGGTAGAACCCCAGCTCCCCTCTTCAAACTTACTATGGTGTGACAAGTAGGCAGTAGCCTTCAGAGAAGCTGAGGTTTTTGTTATTAATCTCAACAATAAGATGGCAAAGAAAACTTGGTTGTTTTTTTTTTAATATAGATTTTTAAAAAGAAGGACTGAATGTCCAGCTGGAAAAAGAGAGCCATGACTTCTCCTGACACGTGATATTTCTTGATCAGAAATCCTAAGAAAGCCACATTTTAGAGAAATTTTTGAAAGTATGACCTTTTTCTTCCATCTGGTCAGCCTTAAACTGGTGCCAGACCAAAGCTTCAGCTTCCAGTAACCCCCTGCTCCAAACTGGGTCCAGCACCACGTTTTGCCATGGAGACTGGAAGCAAACATTCAGTCCCTGTTCTAGTGCTCCTCAAGCTACATTCCAGTCTGCACGACTGAATGTGGAGGGTAAGGAGCTGCTGACATGCCAGGGCTCTTCATAGAATCCTAGAATCATTTGGGTTGGAAGGGACCATAAGGTTCATCAAGTTCCAACCCCCCTGCCATGGGCAGGGCCACCTCCCATTAGAGCAGGTTGCTTAAAGCCCCATCCAGCCTGGCCTTGAACATCTCTGGGGATGGAGCATCCACAACTTGCCTGGACAACCTGTTCCAGAGCCTCACCACCCTCACAGGAAAGAATTTCTTCCTTATATCTAATATAAATCTTCCCTCTTCCAGTTATAAGCCATTACCCCTTGTCCTATCACAAGTCCCTCTTGTCCCTCTCCAGCTTTCTTGTAGGCCCTCTTCAGATACTGGAAAGCTTTTATAAGGTCTCCCTGGAACCTTTCCTTCTCTTGTTTTGGTTCAGGAAACAGCGATGAAGCGGTGTTACACGGGTGGTGTGGGTGGATGACTTCATGGCCTCCTCCAGCCCCCAAGGGTGTCAGCCCAAGCTGTAAAGCAAAGCACAAGCTCATTTCCCTGGCAATGAGGTTCGAGCGGTGAGTGATGCTACAGGGACTGCACTTCACCAGGAAATTGCTTAAGAGAAGATTGACCCAGTAACAAAAAGCAAAGTGGGAGGCTGGGCAAGTTAAGGAGCATCTCGGTGGCTTCCAGACACAATGCCAGACTGTGCCCACTGGAAACTGCCTTGCAGTTCCAGAAGTGGGAAGTGACAAGCTGGTTTGAAACTTCTTGGTCAAAAGGCTCTTGTTATAATAAAATGAGAAAGAAAGAGAAGTGATGCCAACAGGAGAAGGAAACAAATATTTCTTTTTATGAGAAAAATAACTGTAGGGCCAAAACAAAAGCCTTTTAAATGGTCCAAGAAAATAAACAATTAAAAAAAAAAAAAAAAAAGAAGAGTGTGCAAAGCATAGCAAACTTGATGTGATTTTTACCTTGCCTGAACTTGTTCAGTGCGGGGGACTTGCATTTGCTAGCGAAAGGAAACATTCCAGAGGTGGCTTGGCCAAAAGCAATGGCTTTTGCTGATAGAGGATTACAGAGAGGAAAAAGAAAATTTAACTACTTACATTACCTAAGAGCTGCTTATCTCTTATGTGGCTAAAACAGAGTAAGCTTGTCTCTTGGAGGGAAAAAAAATCTCGTAACACAATAATGAGATGTGGCTTTTCATTTTAATTTTCATTTGCAAAACGCTCTATAAATGTTAACTACAAAATCTGCACAGCCTCTGAGTTGGGAGCTTGACAGGGACTGCCCCATTTTCTCATTCCTGTGTTTTCCCATGGGCAGGGTAAAAGCACAGCAACAATACGAGATCTGCTCTGAATATTTTGCCTGCGCTGGTGATAAATATAAACCAGGATTTGTCACCTCAGACTTTACTTATCGACCTCATCCGTCCAGGAGGTGCTCACTATCACTTTATTCAGCTGACAGACACTGTTCCCTTGCACATAAACCAGCATGAGGCCACTCGCAGGAGCCACCCCTCTGATTGCAGCAGTGGAGAGGGGTAAACGAGCTGCAGAGTGGGGTTTGTGTTCAGGGCTCCCACTGACAACGCACAGGCTCCTCGGCCTTTTATTTATTATTAATATTTATTAATAATTTCAGCCCTGTGCAACACTATACAAGTGTCTGCCTTAACACAGGAGTCACCATGACCTGGTTTGTGTCACCATTGATTTGTGAGATATAATGGCATAAATCCTCGCAGCCCTGCAGAAGTTCAGTCATTTCATCTGTTCCCCGAGGGGGGGATCTGACTTGGAGCCTTTGAGCAAATAACACTCAGGCAAATGAAAGCTCAGTGTCTAGTCACCATCCTGAAGGAATAGTTTCAGACCTCTGTAAGTGTGTGTATGTCTGTATATTACATGTATATATATTCTGCTGTGCAGAATGCAATGATGTGAAAGTCATCCAGATTAGCTGTTACAAAATTCCCTGTAAATTTCAAAAGTGCCACCTTTTTTATTGTTTCGTTAGTGCATAAGGACTCCGTGCTCTGTCAGTTGTAAAGGGAACTTTGTTCACGAGTCCCTCCACCCAAAAACCCAGGCTCCTTCACGACAGGTTTCGGTGTCTATTTTCAGTGCCAGGCTCCACTGGTGCAGGCTGGTGGGACCTGCAGGGAGACCCCATCCTCTCTGCAGGCTTCCACACAGATACAGAGGTTTGCTGATGCAGGACCACCTGTGGGACCAGGGGTGGACACACAAACCACTACAGAAGCATCCCCTGGAGAAGACACTGGCGATAAGCAGGACTGAGTGTGTGTTCATGCATGCATGTGACAAGAAGGGTCGTTTTGTGATGGATCTTCCACCTCGGGGATGAGGAGTCAAGTGAAAAGAGAAGCAGGCAGCGATGTCAAATTGTGTTGACAGAGCAATACAAGCACCTGGTGACCCAGTTGTCTCTCACCTGGAAAATTCTCATCAGCAGGTCAGCTGAGAAAGTGTTTTTTCAGCTCTTCTGTGCCACATAGGTCCTATGGTGAGGAGGATGGGGCCAGGGCTGAGAATTTCTCTTTGTCAAGGCACTGCCTGACCACCTGGAGAGACCTTTTAGGTAGTCCTCTAAATGGAGTTTGGCCTCGGTGAAAGATAAGCACTATATCTTAGCAGAATTCCTTTGGAAAAAGAAATTAAAAGTAGTAACTGTGCCACTTTGAGGGATAAGAACTTTTTTTTTTTGGTGATAATACAACTCTTCCCAATGTGTAGCTATCATTTCCTCTGTGTTTGGCATGGATTTTTCCTATTTTTCTTGTCTCAAAGGTAAGAAATGTGTTTGGAGTCAGCAAGCTGCCAGCCAGGGCCTGGGTATGATGCCTGAGGAGCAATTCCCCTCTTCGTGGCTGTTTCACCCCCATGGAGACCAGTAAAAGAGCTGGCTCCATTCCACCTGGGGCTCCTCCTCGGGGCCTGCTGGCATGGGATCTTCTTTTTGCTGTGGAGAGCAAAATACACTCTGTGCCCACGAAATTGCTGTCTGCTCTAGGTTACAAATGTGGTTAGAGAAGTGCTGCTCGCTTTGCTCGCTGTCTGGGATTTATGGCTTCTTGCTTACCTACAGAGACCCAGGCCATGCCGAGGACCTGCTCTCTAACCAGCCCCTGAGTTTCTGGAATACGACATGATGAAACTAATTTAAAATTTCCTCCCAGTTACCTTTTGCTACTGCTTATTATCAAAGCACTTCAAAGTTTTTCACTCTCTCAGCTCTGTGTTTCTTTATTTCTTTAGGCTGTGACTCGTCGCTGAACCTGACACCTCAGAAAGCCACAGATGCAGTGGACGATATCTTTCGGTCCCTCAGGGATATTGCAAGAGCTCGAATGCACATGAAACAGTTTAATTCCATACATAATCCAGGCAGCAACACCCACCAGGCAAGTGGATCTCTTTTTTTTCCCTGTGTATGCTCTCTCTCTAGCATGTTGTCAAAAATACAGCACTAATTTTGCTGATGTGCTAATCCTGTATGTGTTCCTCCCATGTGGAAGATATTTAGGGATGGATTTTGTAATTGACCTGATCACCCAGAGCTTCCTTAAGTCCTTCATCCAAACTCAGGCATATCCATGTCAATGTCAACAAAAGCATTGTCTGAGGAAGAAGTTTGGGATTTGCTCTGCAGCGCTGTGGTACAACATAAATGTCTGTGAAAGGCAGGGCTTGGTCAAGGCTAAGACCTCTCATGGTATCCACACAGCAACTATATTTCTATGTATTTTCTCTCCTATCCTTGTATGTGTGAGAGGCATTTCCGTTTGTACAGAGGTGAAAAAGGCATCTTTTGGTTCTAAAATGTGAATACATGAATGATGATATCTAAATATCTAGAGGGCGGGTGTCAAGAGGATGGGGCCAGACTCTTCAGTCTGACAGGATAGGGGCAATAGGCACAAATAAGAGCAAAGGATATTCCATCTCAACATGCGGAAAAACTTCTTTGAGGGTGCCAGAGGCCTGGAACAGGCTGCCCAGAGAGGGCATGGAGTCTCCTTCTCTGGAGATCTTCAAAACCCTCCTGGATGCATTCCTGTCAAGCCTGCTCTGGGTGACCCTGCTCTAGCAGGGGGGTGGGACGAGATGATCTCCAAAGGTCCCTTCCAATCCCGACCATGCTGTGATTCAGTGATAATACTGTAGCTCCTCAGGACTAATACACAGCACTTTTCTCTCTCTGTGTCTCCTCCAAAGTGTTTTAACTTTTTCAGTTAAAAATAGAGTTTTACAATGGAAAGCACATACAGTGATTTAGAGACAGACCGTAAAACTTGATTCTGACCTTGAGCCAGAAAACAAAAACCTTCCAAACTCATAAGTATGCTGTAGACCAGCAGAGGGATGTAGTTCAAATTAAGCATTTCTTGGTAAGAACAGGAATGTTGCAAAATGTCTCTGGAAAACTTAAGGTAGAGAAAACCTGTTACTGAAGTTTCATAATGTTTAGGACCAGTCTGGTGTCTGAAATGGAGAAAATTGTTAAACATTTAATACAGTTCAATGAGGGGACAGGCAGATGATAAGAAGATACCCTCTAAAAGTTTCCTGGAAGTTTAGTTAGCATCAGTATGTTCTTTGGATGTAACCCAGGTTGTTTGCTTAGGGCTAAATGCTGGAACACACCAAGGGATGTATTAACACGTGCAGGTCCCTAATCTGGCTACGGGATGGATTTAATTGCTTGAGTAGGACCAACCCTCTGCTGAAGGCAGTTCAGCAGGTTTAGAGTAGCAGAGATAAGCAGGCAGTATGTGGTTTTCTTTCCATCCTACACACAGCTTTCTACAAATAGATCTGTCTTTTGACTGGCACGTGTTAATCTATGGGATCCCCTGAAGAAGTCGTGCCCTTCCCATGGCCATACGCATTCCCAGCCTGGCTTAGTGCTGTGGGAATGGGTTTAGCCTTAGGTGCTTTTCCACTTGATCTGTTAGGAGCTGGGAAGCCTCCGTACCTGGTTAAGACTCAGAAAAAGTTTCTCTAGATAAGTAAGTGGGAGTTGGATAGCCTTTTAAAAAGACTTTTTGTAGCATTTCAGTTCATGTCTTATGTAAAATGATGAATGTTTTCATCAGTTTATCAAACCACTTTGTGTAGCGACCATGTAAGAGGAGAGTATTTATTTTGCCTTATGTTGTAACTATTTCTCTCTTCCTTTCATCTTGATCTGACATATATTGCTTCATCCCTCTCTCTCCACCTCCTTCCTTCCATCCCTCTCCTTAGAATCATAGAATCATTCAGGTTAGAAAAGACCCTTGCGATCATTGAGTCCTACCATCATTCTCTTTCTTTCTCTTTCTTTTCNAAACCACTTTGTGTAGCGACCATGTAAGAGGAGAGTATTTATTTTGCCTTATGTTGTAACTATTTCTCTCTTCCTTTCATCTTGATCTGACATATATTGCTTCATCCCTCTCTCTCCACCTCCTTCCTTCCATCCCTCTCCTTAGAATCATAGAATCATTCAGGTTAGAAAAGACCCTTGCGATCATTGAGTCCTACCATCATTCTCTTTCTTTCTCTTTCTTTTCCTGTCTCCTTTTCTCCTTATAATCCTGTCTGAGTTACGTCCCATAGCCATCAAGGTTTTTAACAGCTATTTTAAATACAATTTGTGACCTGCCAATATTTGAAGTTGATAAAAGTTTCCTTTTATGAGTTGGAAATCAATGCAGCTATTGGGGCTTGTATAAAGTAAAAACTCCCTAAAAATGTAATAGATTAATTTGAAGTCATAAAAGACTTTGCGAATACTTGAAACTAGCATAGCTAAAAAAAAAAAGGTAAGTGATCACAATATCTGCCTTTTAGTATCTGTGTACCCAAGTCATTTTGAAGGGCACTAAATTTTGGTGCTAAAAATTCAGACATGCAAAATTATAGCACATTTTTAACATCTTTTGGGTACATAGTTTTGTCTGAAGTCAGATAATATTTTTCCTTTAATTTCATGCAGTAAGCCTCTCTGTTTAGCTGTGATTTGAACTCTACTCCAAAAATATTTCATTCCTAATGTCTTTCTGTTCCTCATCTAGGAAGATATTAAACAGATTTTTATGCATGGGACTTCATGCCTGCATGTGTATTTTCAAACAGTTGTTTATTGCGTGACTAGATTTGACACAAATCTTGGCATGTTCTCTTAAAAGATCCTGCAGCCCATGTCTGCTGTAATTTGCTATGTTGGCTCAATTAAAAATTATGCATGTGTTGTGAGAAGAACTAGATGATCTAGATGAGTTGTATAAATCTTCGTTGACAGGTTTGTATTAAAAAACTGTAAGTTTTGTTTCTCACTGTAAAGTGTTGGGTGAAAAACATTTCTTTAATCGCTCCAGAAAATGTTAGTTTTGAGCCAAGCAGCTTGCTTTTTATTTTCCATCCGTTTTTTATGTTTATCTTGCATGATGTCTCTTGGAGATATCATCTTTGCAAAATGAATGATTCCCTTAAGAAATCTGGGGGTAGATGTATACCTGGGCTAGTCCCAAAGCAAAACAAATGTGCTAATTTGAAAGCTTCTAATTTTCTAAGTCTGTTGCACTTCCTGAAACGACTGTGATTTCATTGCAGTTTGGGCAAAGTTGAAAGCAGCGAAGCAAAGCTCCATCCATAAACCGGGTCAAGTCACATTTTCATTAAAGAGCATCTTTCCACAAATCCCTAAAATTTTTATCTTGCAAACTTTTTCAGGATGGCAGAGTGGTTTATACCTTGGTAAGGGAATGTGGAAATCTCTAGGCCACTGATTGATACTCAACACAGATTCGTGGACCCAGAAGAGGATGAAGAGTGGGTCCTTTGGAAGGGCATCTTCCAGGATGCTGACCATTTGTACCTTTACATATTCCACTTTTCCTGGTCCCTCACTTCCCTGAAGCTCTGACTTGCATGATATCAGTTGGGTCGTTTGGCCTGTTTTTCTCAAGATTTTCCATGGGTGTAAGTATTACGTAGAGCAGAAGGGCCAACGGGGACTCCTTAGCTCTGCTGTCCCATGAGGGACAGACAGGCAAGTTGGCCTCTTCCCAGCCCTGCTGACGTGATGCCTGTGTGAGGGCAGGAGTGATCAGGGAGCAATCCTTCCTTTTTAAGTGTTTGTAAAATCATGACAAAGGGAATATGATCTCCTGGGTGCACAGTGGGCAACAGGGTGTCAACCCTAATGCTATCCCCTTCTGTACTAACTCCAAAAAGATTCCAGAGAAACCAGAAGTCCCCTTTCTTCCTTGCCTCCCTTTACTCACATAGCACAACATGGGGCAGAGTAAGTGTGTGGCTGTCTTCCTGTCTTTTCAGTTTGATGCTGTGCTGATGCAGACTGTTTGCTGTCAAGGTGACAAAAACCTCTGCTGCTTCGATAGTTTTTTAGGATAGTTTCTAGGATAATTATTTTTGTTACCTTGAATGGAAATAAAACTTTTAGAAGAGTGGTTGCACCAAGTCTAAACAGCTTTACTCTGTTCTTTCTGCGCAGGCTTCTTACAAACCCCTGCTGAAACAGGTAGTGGAAGAGATCTGTAACCCTGACCGACCTGATCCTGTTGATATTGAGCACATGTCATCAGGCCTCACCGATCTCCTTAAAACTGGATTCAGCATGTTCATGAAGGTAAACCAGGCTTCCCAAGCTCGTCTGTAAGATTTTCCTGAGGTCATAGCATCGTATGGCAGTAGCTGATTTTATGTATTTGGGTTGATTCTGCTCAGCTGAATTTAAAGGGGCAATTAGGAGAGTTAAATCCTCACGGGGGAGCCGGGAATAGCTTGAGGCACCACATTGCAGGTAGGTACAGATTAGTAGAACCTGCTGAACGAAACAAGAGGAGCAGAGCAGACTGGACACCTAAATAAGGGTGATGCTGGACACCTAAGTAAGTACAATAGGTCTGGGAGGAGGCAATGTGGCTTTGCTACAGGGAAGTCCTCCCTCACATTGCTTTCGAAGCTCTTCAGAGATACCCAACAAGGAAATTGATAAGCGAGTGCTAGTTCATGTAACCTACCTGGATTTCTAAAAGACATTACACAAGGCACCTCGTCAAAGGATTTTAGGGACACCAAGCAGCCTTGAGGTAGGAGGGAAGCAAGTAGGAGCAGTCAGATCTCACAAGGGAGGAAGGTTGTCAGAGGACTCCATATTCAGTGCCTTTTCTGTAACTTGAGAAGGTTCAACTTGCAGTGGGGAGGAAGGAAGCCTATTACTCAGAAATTGCCTTGTGGATGCTCTGATTTAAGACAGCGTCTCTCTACAAGGACTTACTCTGCTTTACAGATTAGCCTATGCTAAGTGTTCATTAAATGTCTACAGAAATAAAGTGTGGAGTAGCTCACGTGCTGCATGTTCAGCTCCGTCTTACTCCGTATCCCGACCTCTCCATTGAAGAGTATTGGGCACAAGTATGAAGTATGTTTTGGCAATATGTACCTGTAAGCACCTGCATCTCTGCTAGTAAGAAAAATATCCTACTTTAAGGAAAACACAACAAATGAGCAAGTGAATCTCATGTTGGAAGAATATTTCATAGGCATCATCACATACCTCACAAATGTGTCTGCTTCCTCATTTAGTTTGAAGCCTGTCTTGTTGGCAAGTGCTCGATTATTACATGAATGAGTTTCTGACCACCTTGTATTTCTCACACAAGAGGATCTTCTCTACTTACTGCACCATCAGCACTGTAATTATTTCACGACCTTCCTTATATTTTAATTTCTTCCTCAATGCCTGAATATAAATAGCAATTTACATAAATACACTTTAGTAAGTGATGGACTTGGACATGTTCAGCCAGGACAGACTTTTAAAGTGTTTCTTGTCCAGAAGTTGTTTCTCTGGGGATGTGTTTGTTTTGAAGCCTAGAGAAGGTGAAGAGAAAAAGCTTCCTCTTTTGACTGCTGCTCTAGAACACATGTGGTTTATGATGATCTGAAGTTCATATCATTGATACCAAGTACCTGGTATGGTGATCACTGTGTTTTCCTTTTTCCATTATTCAGATAAATGAATTGGTTTCTAGTTGGTCAGTAATACCAGGTGCATTGGTGCTCGTGTCCTGATTGGCAGAGATAGCCCTCGTGGGGCAGTAGAAGTTGGTTCTGCTGACTTTCCTCAGAGGAAAAGGCCGTGTCTTGTGATCTGCCATGAGGTCCACCCTGTCCTTTAATCCCTGCTTCAGTTTTAGAGTTCTGTTGACCATTGTCACACCACTTTCCCATCTCCCCTCCTCCCTCTACTCCACACAGACACATGCCCCAGCAAAGAGCCCTCTAACCATCGGCATCCTGAGGAAATGTGGTGGTTGTGGGCTCAGACCTAGAGAGAAGGCTGATATCGAGCTGGGATGTTCTGCTAGCTCAAGGAAACATTCCTCCTTCTTCTTTCAGGCCCCTTTGCTCAATGTAAGGGGTTTGCTTTTTTATTACTTGGTCTTTGTAATCACCCAAGATAACGGTCCCAATTTTTTGGGCATGGCACCTTGAACTGAAAGAGAATTTCACTTGGGGATTTTTGCAAAATTCAGATTTCGCAGTAAATGTGATTCAGAGGCCTCAGAAGTGCCCCAAACCAACCGAACTTTAGAAGGATCCCAGATGATACGCATTGCTTTTGTTGCAGTCCATTTCAGTTCTTCTTCTATATCACAGAAATGAGCTGTGTTTAGCTACACGCAGCCAGTTCCTTCAAAAGAGAGAGCCTTGGGTGGTTGTATTATCAAACAAAAAAATCTTGGCAGAAACTTGCATTCTTAAGACAGCCAAATATTTTGTACCCAAAGTATTGTCCTCCTTCAAAACACTTGTGCATAGCATAACAAAATTACAGATTCCAAGACCCTTTTCATTGCAACTTTAATTTAATTTAGAGTTTGCATGCCTAATAGTATTTTTAATATGCATTTCTGGAATTTGTGGTTTGAACTTTAGTCTTCTGAAAAATAATAAGTTTTATATAGGCACCATGTGTTTGGATCTAGGTTTATTTTGACTGAAGGAAATGATTTCTCAAGACATTTTCTCTTTAGTATCACCATCAAAGCTTGTGTTTTCCGCTTAATGCTCTTATACTGGGTGTCCTTCCAGTGTGCCCAATGTTACGCCTGCATGTTTGGGATGAGTTTTTGTTGCTAGGAAAGATACTAGGGAAGAGAGGCTTTATTCAATAGCAAGCTTCTGAAGTTTGAGCTCTTTGCATACGTCTTGGGTCCCTCAGAAGCTTCATGAGATGGAGTGGAGCTGTTTGCCTTTGCAAGAGGGTTAAGAAGAGCAAAGATCCATGAACAGGAATAAAATAGTCATTATTATATTACCTTGAAGTGGCGTAGCAGAGCGTTTTGTCTACTTGTATCTTCACCATCTTTGTGAGAAGTTACTACTTTAATCTTGTGTCACTGCTTACAGCAGTTATGGCATGAAAATTTTTCATATTTTGGCAAATAATGGCTCTATCTGACCTGCTTTGTAAGTAAATACTTAGGTCTTACTTAAGCTCCTCATGATGTTTGTAATAGGAATGGACTTTTTTTTTCATTTGAGGTTGACGCTGTGTTTATATGCAGATAGTAAGAAGTGTGAGTTAAGAAGTCTGGTGTGGGAAAGGGCGTAAAGAAAGCCTTTGTAAGCTCTGGTGTATCCATTTAATTGCTCTGTTGGTGTAAATGGAAAATTGCTCAATATCACACCAGAATTGCAGGACACCCCACTGAATTGTAGTGTATATGCTCTCTGTGACACCAGTTCAGTGAAGATGGCTGGCAAAGTAGGGGGGGTGAAGAGAATAAACACCCAGCACACAAGTACTCAGCTCACCGTTACATCGATCTAAGGCTTTTTGTACTGGTTTCAAACTCCCAGGGAGCTGAAGAGCTCCCTGCCTGGGGAGCAGCAGCAAACAGGGAGCCCTGTGTAATCAAAGGCCAATTAGCCTGGAGGGAGAGCGCACCATCCCCTGTGCTTGCCTCAAAGGGAAGGGTCTCATCTGAAGGCGGGCAACCAGAAAGCCTGATGGAGCTGCAGGATGAAAAACTGCCCAAAGACTAAATACAGGGCAGCCACAACAAGGAGGAGAAGAAGAGCTTTCCCCTCAGGAGCCGGAGCCACTGGGATCAAAGGCAGCTGCCGAACTGCACTCTGCCAAGCACGGGTTGATGACCACTTTCATTCCATCCAGTGAATGCTGCTGAAAACCTGTGCTTGTGAAAGGAGAGGAGGTGAGGAGCCTGAAAAGGAGCAAGTTAAACTGTTCTCACTGTCACTTTTGGCAGCCAAACATTTGGAGCGCTTCGTACTCAAAGGTGGTGTGACAAGAGCGATGGCACGGGCTCCACTGACATCTCTCCGAAAGACTGGAGAAAGGACGTGTCAGGGGAGTGTGTTTTATCAAGAAAGAAAGAGTTTTCTGGGAAACGGCAAAGTAATTAGACTTCTGATTCTCATTCTGAAGTGGTTAAGAGGAAACTGATGTAAAGCATCACCTTCACGTTTAAAATTAAAGCACGGTTTTATAAAATCTTAACTGGAGCGGAATGTGCCATTTTAATGATAATTGGGGAAAAATGAAACAAGTACTTCGTTTGAGCTAAAGTTTCTCTATATTAGTTACAACCCAGTCATAGAGGTATTGAAAACTCTGAAGTGAAACAACCTAGAAACTGATTTTATACTATAATGAACCTGACTTGTTTTCATTGGATAAATTATAAAGGATTATTTGCTGGACTGGTGAAAACACATTAGTTATGATTCTTTCCATTGCTGACCTCAGGCAGGGATTCTAGCATGTTTAGGCTGGACTCTTTCCTTCTACTGGGTAGTATTTTACCCTTCATTCCTTAAAGCCCCATGTGTATGTGTGTCCAAACTCTGCGTCCACCCAAGTACTCTCCTTCCAGTCTGGGAAAGGGAGGAAAGAAATTAAGAAGGAATGGAGGGAGAAGCCCCTCAGACCTCACGAAAAACGCCTCTAGGATTTTCCTGGAAACAGTTCATTAGTTTTAGCTGGGCATCATCCCCATTGATTTCTCTCTCAGCTGCTACAGAAACCAGCATTCCATTTCTTTCTGAGATTCCTCCTTAGTCTTCCTCCAGCAGCTCAGGGAGCCGATCACTGTTAGTCTGTAGTTTTGGAACTGCACTGAGCAACTATAAATAGTGTTTTCCTTCATGTTACAGGTTAATCGCCCTCACCCTGGTGATCATCCTCTTCTGATCATCTTTATGGTTGGTGGAGTGACAGTCTCCGAGGTCAAAATGGTGAAGGATCTGGTAGCAACACGCAAACCTGGTACCCAGGTAAAACCAGCTGTAAATGTACAGTTCCTATCTGAACAAAGGCTAAGAAAATTCTTTATATCATGTTGCCTATAGCACTGGTACCAAACCTACATGAAGCCACAGGCACATGCACAGGAACAGTCAGACAATTTTTCTGTGAAACATCTGTAGGCAACAAGTGCTCAGGCTCCAAGGGTCTGGTTTTTACATGTTAGAGTCAGCAATAAAAGTTCAACAGACTGGCATTATTCTGAAGGAGCTTTCATCATGTCTCAGAAGATTAATTTCTTGGTATTCTTTATAAACAGAAACATTTGCTGTCCAAAAGGCTACAGGTTCCCTGGCAGTGCATCTACAAGACATAGTGCAGGGATGCTCAGGAGGAGCCTGCCAGGGGTCTGCGTACCATCTAGTGACATACCAGTGGTGATCCTACAGACAAGTCAATTGGCATTGCCAAGGAGCAAGATAAATTAGTCTGGATACAGCTGTACTGGTTTCTGGTCCAGGCCAGGTATCTCTGACAGGTATCTTATTGTTAGATGCCTTACATAGCCTGAAGCAGGTGATGTGGAGAAAGGCTCAAGTCTCTGCAGCCCTTGGATGGGCTGTCAGACTTCTGGGAGTGGGATGGCTCCCATGGTGAAGCTTCAATAGCATCCGTGCGGCTGGTCTTTGCCTGCTCCACTCTCTGGCAGCAGAACTTGACTAGAGCAGCTGTCATCTGAATGGAGCAGGGAAGGAGGAGAAGAGGATGGATGGGCTGTGGTGGCATCCGAGATGTTAAAAATCAGTGTTAACTGTGGAGGAGGAATCAGGTATCTGCTGAGCAGTGCAGATGCACAGGGCAAGCTGAAAACTGTGTGACCAGCTGCATTGTAATAAGTCTACTTTCCGGGGTGGCTTGTAAACATCTTGTTTTCAATTCCTATGGAATGCAATCTTGATTAGTGAGAAATCGTTAGCAAAATGGAACCAACCAAAGGCCGAGCAGCCCCTGGGTTTGACATGTGTTTTCCACGTCTTAGTTGTCTTTACACAGCATTCTCAAGCAGTATTTTGTAAGACAGAGTGCCATTTGTAGTGATGTGGGGTTTTTTTGATCTGATAACACATTTCTCCCCGGTTAGCCCATCGCTAATCTCCTCCAAACAACGCATAAAATTCTTTCCCATCTTGAGGGGGCATTGAGTTGTGACACACTGATGGACAAGTTAATCCACACCCGAAATGTATTAATACACCCTGAAAGATAAGCAGAGGGTCAACACGTGAGCTGGTGGAGAACTATGCAGGGAGACTTTTGACTGGCTTTCTAAAGGGACTTGGGGCTTGACAGTGGTGACATGGGATCTGGTGTTGCTTTGCTTAGGCTTAACCCCGGCAGCAGGTCACTCTCTGAGGCAGATTCCTAAAGAATTTTAAGCTTTTTACTGCATCTTGCCCTTTGTCCAAATGTGCTGTGTTAGAGGTGAAAGGACTCGGGGGGGAGAGGCGGGAGGAGGAGGATAAAGAAGAAAAGCAGTTGTGCGAGCCTCTGATATAAAAAAAAAAGTTTATGAATTTGTTGGATTTACCTGGATTTCTGCACTATAGCTATGAATGTGTGCCACCTGTTAGGGATTATTCTCTTTTCAAAAAGCCAGGCATTTGTCTAACTCGAGCCAGCGTTTAACAGAGCTTTTTTGTGGTGTTCAGGCGACCAGGTTCAGGCATCAGGGGAACACTGGCCTCCCAAGTCCCTCCCAGTCAAACAAAGCACTGACATTTATACTAACTATTGGCTCTTGGGGAAATGGAGAAACGTGTGGGTGCAAAAATGAAGAATTGAGGAAAGTAACAGAAACAAAAACCTGACAGGACACACTGATTACTTCAGCAGTTGTTTGGAGTTGAGGCAAATTGCATTTAAATGTGGAGTAGGAGACACATGTTTCCATCCACAGAACTGCTCTGCATCTGGGTATGAATGACAAATTTATTTCTCATGGAGGAGCACAAAGGAATACAGTGTTTCCTACACATCATTTGTTTTTGGATGGTGGTGAATAGCCCCCCTAACCCAAGTGAGAAGCATCCTACTTTCAGTGGAAGAAATTACCTTCCCCCCACACACACACTTTAATAAGGAGAGTTAAAAAGGGGGAAAGAGCCTGAGTAGGTGTTTCACCCTCCCAACGTGCACAACCGTCTGTGTGGTTGTGGCTGAGGCATGCAGACAGACAAACCCTTCCAGAAGCACCATCAGATGTTATCTGCATCCCTCCCTGCCCTCTGCTGAGGGGGAGCTGCCCCTCGCAGCGCGGTGGGTTGGGATGGGAGCTCCTGGCTTCACCAGCTCAGCTGCCATCAAGAGGGGTAGCCCTTCAGGCGAACAAGAAGAAGGTCTGCAAAGGTGATACACTGTCCAGAAGAGACTTGCCTGGAGAAGAGGTGGACATCAGTTACCTGGGCAATTCCCCTCTTCTCTGTAAAAATGAAGGAACAACTTTCATATTTATCCCCCTCAAGGAGTGGATACTGGAGGAGAAAGGAGGGAAGTCCCGCTGTATTTCACTGCATGCTCTTCAGGCATTAAAGTCACAGCTCTTATTTTTCTCTCTGATCTTGCTATTAGTTGCACAAATCCCCTCAGGGTTCAGTGGTGGGACTCAGAGAAGAAATTGCTTTTGTCTGGCAGTGGCTATTGTTGACGTTTGGCTTGTACACCCAGAAAGCTTTAGTAACGTGTCCCCTCGTGTTTTTCAGAATTAAGCTGCGTGATAACAAGATGAGCACATACTGTGCTATAGTCTGATTCTCACGTAACATAAGTAAGACAGTGTCAGCCTTTGGCATCTGCAAATTACAGAGTTTTTCATCCATAGGAAGGAGAAGAGATAATCAGTGTCAGTTTACCGCAGATTGCGTGGGAGGACAAGGGAAGGGGAGAAGTGAGGGGGAGACTATCATCAGCACAGAAGGGATCTGTAGTAACTTAACTCCAGATTCCTTTCATTATTTGAAGTGAAAAGATGAAAGAAAGAACAACAAAAACAGTTGAAGAGCAGCACTGCCGCACTTTTGAGCCGTGCGATGAAAAGCTACTGCAGGAAAGGGACACATAGCCCTTGTTGATGCTCCTCCTTGGATTTGCACTGTAGAAGTAAATTCAAGTTCGGGTGGGCTGGTAAAATAAATGTCCCCCCATATCCCTGCCTGCAGGGACACTGCTGAACTTGGGGCTTTTTAAGAGTAGTGTCCTACAGCTCGGACCCCGAGTTGGCTCCACACAGCCAGAACATACGCGCTTTGCCCTGCAGAGTAGACTTCACACTGGGCACCTGCATACTTCACTTAATAAAGACAGATATCTTCCTCTAGCAGGGTGTGTATTGTGGCTGTAGTGAGCAATGGTTTCATTCATCAGACCCCTCTTGGGTTAAAAATGTGAACAAAACAAAAGCGAGAGCATCCCGAGGGTGCTCGAGGTTGAGCCTTGATCCTGATGTGCGGAACAGCCTGTGACTGTTCTGAGCAGGGACTGTAGGTCCCTGCAGCACCTCTGTGGTGCTCACCTTCCCTTTCAGCTGAGAGGAAACAGCCATCACTCAAACCTGTGCCACAGGAGAGGAACCCCCAGCTCCACCAGCTGCTGCCTCGCAGTAAACGCAATGGCAGTCACAACAAATCACCGGGTAAGATGTGGGCAGAAATGAGTCAAAGCACGCATTCATTAAGAGCACAATTCTACCAGTCATTATGCTCCGTAAAGTGATTTAACTACAGTTATTAGCGAGCAGGCAGTTTCACCAGGTAAGTTGTATTGCCCTGCCAGTAAACACCAGAAACTCACAGCCTGTCTAGCCCTGGTTGAAGCAAACGGCTCATATCCATGGCTTGTTATTGCTGAGAGCAGTCTCAGGCCCCTTCGTTTTGACTTCTTGTCTCTTCCCTTCTTTCAGGTGATGGTGCTCTCCTCTGCACTCCTGACACCACGCAGTGCTATTGAGTTGTTGTTTGCCCCAGACCATCTCCAGCCTGATACCGAGATCTGAGGAGGGAGGATCTGTGGAGGAGATGAGACCGTGCCTCAACTGGAAACATCACATCCCTGGTCTGTCACCCATCCCAAGAGCCTTTCCAAAAAATTACATGTCCCCTGCACTTACAGAGTCATAGCATGGTTTGGGTTGGAAGGGTCCTTAAAGATCTGGTTTCACCATCCCTGCTGTGGGCAGGGACACCTCCCACTAGAGCAGGTTGCTCAAAGTCCCATCCAGCCTGGCCTTGAACACTTCCAGTGATGGGTCAGCCACAGCTTCTCTGCGCAACCTGATCCAGTGTCTCGCCACCCTCAAGGGTTATGGCTCCAGTGGGGTGAAGCAGCCGGGTGTTTGGCTGCAGGGGAACACGTGCAGCTCACAGACACCTCTTCAAAATGGCCCCCTTGTCCAGAAACAACCCCCCCTCCTTAACAGTAACACCGTGTGGTGCTGGATCACCCCAGCCCCACTCTGCATGGCCAGGATGATCGCTTGTAGTAATTCCCTAGAAAAGGAGCAGCCGAGGACCAGGTGATGCCAAATTTGCCCTCCCTGAGCAGTACTTTTCTCTCTTGAGTATTCCTGGTGGCTTGGCTGGGGTTGCTTTTGGTGGGAAATGCTGCTGAGGGAGTGAAAGGACAGCAAAACCCACCCTCTCTGTCATGCTGGCTTGAGACACATGTGCCTTATACAGCGTTAACCACCTCTGCTCTTACTTCGTCCCTCACCCCAGAGAGGCGATGGAGCACAGCCCTGATGGAGCACAGCCCTGATGGAGCAGCTCCCAGTCCGGTGATGGTCTCCCAGCAGGACTGGTAGGGGCAGAGAAGCAGAGCCAGACCCAAGGGCTGGGTGATGTGGTTGCTCCTCTCTCTCGGCTTCCTCTTTCCTGCTCTACTTTCTCCACCCACAGTCCCCAGGGGAAAAGCCTGTATCGCATGGCACACTTCTCTGTGGGTTTACGCAGGAGGACATATGGGCTGTGATGGTTTGATGATAACCCTGGAAGAATCCTCCCCTCTCATGCATTTAAAAAAGAAAAAGACAGGGAAAAAAAATAAAAAAGAAGCATGATCCCATTTTCAAGAGGCCGCAGTGACAGATTCTTTCTTGAGCTAGGTTTCTGAACACCCTGATTAGACAACAGCTTTTATTTTTAATTTATGATCGTGAAAGGGCTGCTATCAAATTCAGTTATGTGATTTTTCCTTATAAAATTTCGGTACAATCTGTGATTAAAAAGCAGCAGCCAACAGAGGTTGTGATTGCCTGTAAGCACCAAGACTTCTGAATCGCAGTGTAAAATGGTGGAGCTCTGAAGCTGCATCCTCTTGCTTCATCCAAGGGATGCTAAAGCTGCTGCCTGTGCTGGGATGAGAATGTGAAATTATAAGGGACATTCGCTCTATCATAGCATTCCTTATTATGCCAAAGGAAGAGGTTAAATGGGAAGTAGCTTCTTAACCTTTGTTCACTAGCTAGCCTAAGTTCTCTTAAATGTTTATAATGGTCTTCAGAAAAGGGTGCTTTTTGATTTAAGTTCACTTTTGAGTGGCTGGAAGGAAACAATGGACCGCTTATAAAGCATGGACAATGTTGCCTCTATGGAAGTGAGATTTATAAAAATGACTATAGAATGGAACTTTGTGCTATAAAAAATGAGAAATATTATGAGATTGCAATGTTAAAAGCTCAAGATATAGCTTGAACAGAGCAACTGGAAAGCAAATAGCCAGTCTCTTAGTTTCTTTTCTGTTCTTCTGTACTGTATAAACTTAGAATATGAATGTTTTATAAATTCTATAATCAATAAAGCAATGATCTTACAATCCTGAGCCTCATCCCTCTTCTTCTCTCCTAGTAGACAGGGCTGCACACACCAGGACTGCATATTCCTGAGATGGCCTTTCCTTTTGCATGATTTGTTGCCCCCTAAGAATCTAGACCTTCTGGCTTGGGTGGTGTCTTAGAAGGGTTTCCACACGCTGCTGGCAGCAGAGAGGCTGTCCTGCATCCAGTGGCTGTTGCTGCCCAGTGAGTTCAGGTGCTCACACCTCTGAGATGCTGTCGCTTTCCAGAGATGTTGGAGCCCAGCAGTTGTGGTTTTCTCTCCCTCAACAGTCTTTCATCAGACGCTCTCGGGTCTCTGACTTGGCCATCTGGGGACACACTATACAGAATAATGAGAAGTAGATGAGTTTAAGCAGACACTGGTCCTCCTCTACTTCCTACAGGTCAAGCATCTCCTCGTACTGAGGCAGAGAGTTTTCAGAGTCATCATCATCCTCTCCTTGACACACACAAACATTTTGGAGGAGTCTGTTCAGCTGGTGGGACCCAGCCACCATATGATACTCAGTAACTGAAGAGCTGAAAGGAGATGGTCACAAGCCCCTGCCCCTCTTCTAGACCAAGCCTGGAGCGAAACCTTTTCAGTGATGCTAATGTAATGGTTGGCTCCTTATTTGTAGGAGGTATCTACACATAGTCTGTGCTCAGTCTCTCACTGGTCATGTGTGAACAGGAACAGCACAGAAAAGCCTTTACTTGAGCAGGTGCAGGACATCAAAGAGCATCTAAGCCCTCTGCATGTGACACTAAAGAACACTCAAAAGCTGCAAGGAAGAGAATATACAAGGCCACCCTTGGCAAATGGGTTTACTACTATATTAATAAATTAAGCACTAATTGGGAATAAGCTCAGACTGGACGGCCAAGCTCAAATTTGTTCCTCCATCACTTGGCTGGTAGCTCATGGTCAAAAAGATTACCATCAGCAGGACCTTGTTGGCGTTCCCCTGCTGCACCACTGACCAGGTGAGCCTCTGTGGCCGTCACCCTCCTCCCAGCACATTGGCCTCAGGAAGACCCTCCATAAAGCTAGTATAAGCGTGAATAAAATTATTGGCGACATGCAGCAATTTGATTGAGTCTTCATTGTCATATAGATCATTATATAGAGCTGCTCTGGTGTTTATTGTTTTGGGATTGTTGGGGTTTTTTTAAAGAAGAAACCAGAAATCACTTAAAAGCCTAAGTATTCTGCCAGCTTTTGACCTATGTTACATCATTCTTTTCTTACTAGAGTTTGGTGGGGTTTTTTGACAAAGGGAGATAAAGACTCTCATTTTAATTTGAAAGGTCTCTGCCTTATTCAGTTCCTCTCCCCAAAGAATTTCTTAGAAGGAAGTTGTAAAGCAGTTGTGAGAGCTCCCCACCACCACACCACCCCCGCGGTTCATGCTAATAAAGCAACAGTATAGGCAGGAAAGGCTTTCTGACTCTTTCTGCAGTGCACATTAACCACTTTGAGAAAACCATTGCTTTGTCTCCACGTTTCACTGGTTATTGCCCATTGTTTCTCACCCTCGAAGAACACACAAGCAGGCATGCAATTCCAAAATTTAATGTTGAACCAGGCAGTAAGAAGGAAAAGCCCACTCCCCACGAGGAGCAACTGTACAGAAAATAAATAAGTTACAGTTTAAACGAAAAGCACAACTGGCTTTTTAAAGTGCATGTGTGTAAGGCCTTTAGCCTGTGAACTCCATTGGCTCAATGTAAAAATAAAATAAAAAAAATAATAATAATTAAAAAAAAAAAAAAGGTTAGATATAAGTCTACCACACATGTTTAAGGACAATCAGGGACTGGCTCAGCTCAGAACAAGCCACCAGCTTCATTGCCTGGAGCCAGCGGTGTTTCACACCCAGCTGAGTCACAGCCACCTTCCTTCTGTGCCCATCACACACAGAAATGTCTTACACCAGCAGATGCAATGGACTGTCCCTCCAGCTCCACTCTCATTCCTCAAAAGCTCTATATTGGATCATTTACTCTGGACAGTATATTATTTCCCTCCCCACCCCCCAAACAGTAAAAAAAGCCCTACAAGTTATTTGTAATTAGATATGTTTACACCCTGTGGACAATAGTTTTGCATACAAGGAGTCTGGTCAAGTTGTCAGCAATAACGTAAATAGTAAAAAAATAAAGGACCATTGTTTACAGTCTTGATACCCAGTGGTGTCCACTTACTTTACACTTTTTTTTAACAGAATTTATAAAGTGTTTGCTTCTTTGTTTTGAAACACAGGGGAAATGAACAGTTCTACTGTGCAATAAAATTAAACGGATACATCATGCTGTCCTTCATCCAAGTGAAAAAAAAAAAAAAACAAGACTCAAGTGGTTACTTCTGAACAGTGGGTGAACTGCAGTTCAGGGAGTTTCCCTGCTCAAGTACAAGGAGTTGAGAGTTACAGCTAAAAAGTTGCTTCCACGCAAGCGTTAAGTCAAATGTGTCCCGTTGGAGAAAAGGCAAACTGAAGGCTTGTTTCATTTACTGGAAAGTTCCTTTTCCCCAATGAAAATACTTGTTCTACAAGTCACATCTTGGAACCATTTCAAGGTTTTGGGTTTTGTTGGGTTGGTTGGGTTTTTTTTTTCTTCCCTGCTGCTCCCCCCACCCCTCAGCCCTTTTCCAATCTGCCACTGTTGCTGTTTCAAGCGACTGCTTTTTCCTGCAGCCAAGAAAAAGTCTACCTGAACCATCCTTCTTTCACAATGCCTCCGGGCTCTAAATGTGCCAGTGTTAAACACCCCAGGTTTCAGTCTCAGGGCTGAGCTCCAGGGAGGACCAACAGCTCTGCCTTCAAACAGAAGTGACGGTCCTCACTTTGGCAGACAAAGCTTGCTTAAACCTCCTCTTCAGATCCTGCATGTTGGGCGATTTTGGCCGCGGGATGAGGGAGGTTCTCCTTCTCTCGGGGGTGCTGGCGGTTTGGTGTTTACTGACTTCTTTACAGAGGAGGTGGAAGGCGTTGAAGACGTCGTTGTAGTTTTCGCTGACAGACACTTCGTAGAAAGTGCAGCCCAGCATGTTGGCCAGCTGAAGTCCGTGCTGAGGCTCCACTTCCTTGATATGCAAGAGATCAGCTTTGTTCGCTATGATGACGACGGGGACCGCGCTTCCTGGATGCAGCTGCCGAACGTGGTGGTAAAGGTGACTGAGTAGTTCATAGCTCTTATAGTCTGTGATGGAGAAGACAATCACCAGGGCGTCTGCCCAGCGAATGCAACTGTTCAGCTGCTCATTACAGTCCAGACTGTGTTCGTGGATCTGAAAAAAAAGGAATAAAGGAATGGTCTCAAATTAGATAGCTGGAGTTATAATAGATTAAAGAAACCTGCCTTTAAGAGTCTGCAAAGCCAAATGGCGGTTTACAGCTTCAGACTTAAATATATACATATTCACATTTCGCATTGTGAGTACAAACTTAGTTCTGAGCGTGGCGAATAAGTGCATGTTGATTCAGCTGCAAAAAGCTGGAATTTAACACTGGAGTTTGCTATACTCAAATGGAAAACTGACCTGAGTAGTTCTGCATGCAGAGAAAGACTTTGTAGTCCCACAGAATGGGAAATTAACTGGCTAGACAGTAAGTCTGGGGAAGCAAAGATATGAGCTGGAAGCATTTAGACCTGGAGTGTTGCCCAGTTCAAAAAGGCAACAATCCAGCATTACTCAGGTCTATACATTCAAAACTTTAACTGGTGACACACTAATGAGCACGGCCACAGCGCCGCAGGCTTTGCTTTCTCTCACACACATCCATGAAGCGTGCTGGGCAGCTTCCACATGAACCTTATTAGACAACAAGAGCAGAAACAACTCTGTGCAAACGTTCCCGATCTAGAGAGACAAGACACACTCGAGTAATCCAGCCACGCAAAAGTAAGGGGGCTCTGAGGTACAAATGATTCATCGAAAACAGTGAGTTGTTTTCTTTTCACTACCAGCACACAACACATCTGGCTGCCCCCGGTTCTAACAGCAGTTACCACCTCTCCCACGCAGAAGACCAAAACTCTGAAGCAGACCATAACGAGCTGGTGCACACGGAGGGAACACGCGTGCACGGATGGATGGTCAGAGCTGCTCTGGTGAACTGCGGGGCTGCTTCTGGCTCACCTGAACCCCGGGAGTGTCTTGCACTTGGATAGCCAGCATCTCTCCATCTACCTGGATGTGTCTGCTGTAGAGGTTACCTGACAAGAACACCAACAACAGGTTTCACAAATGCAGCCACCACAACACGCACAGACAAATGGGCAGCAGAAGTGTTATTAGTTGTGCAAAAAAAAAAATATAATAAAACCCCACCATTTTTGAGGTGAGGGACCAGCATTACAAGTTTTTGTGCGTATCAACCCACTTACGGCTTTACAAGAAGCCTGAGATTTAATCTTGCATTGACTTGTTGTGGAGCCTGACATTTAATATTGTGCAACTTGGAACTTAATCGCTTCTTAAAGACTGTTTTAACTTAAGATGACAAAGGTAAGCGTGCAAAATAACCAGCTATTACAGAAAGGCAATTTTCTTGTCATTCAGTATTTCTGCACTTTAACAAACCATTTTTCTAAAGACCTCTCTGCTGCCTGAGCTGTTTGTTGGTTTTTTGGTGGGTTGGGTTTGGTTTGTGGGTTGTTTTATTTTCATTTATTCGGCTTTTTCAAGTCACTTCTTCAACACGATGTTGTATATTTTATACTCCCAGTAGTTCAGACTTCCCACTTGGGCTACTCAAGCAAGTACATAACATCACCTCTTAGGTGGCACTGCCTACATCATTTAGCTGCTGGCATTCAGCTTGCAAGGGACGATATTAAGCGTACAGAACATTTGCTTGTTTTATCTAAAAGACCCCTTCTTCAAGGAGGGGCGTTCTCACCATATAAAGTAAGTTTTGCCGGAGCACAGGGACGCAGTGGAACACACACGGCGCTGGTGGCCACAGATGTGTGTGTTTGCCGGGACTGGGGTGCCCAGGGAACAAGGTTTAAGGGACATGCCATCGCGCGGCACCTCGGCGGTTTGGGTGGGTAAAAAAAAGCCCAACACCCTTTAGAGGGGCCAACTACCCTATTTTTTAAGGTTTGGGTTTTTTTTTTATTTTTCTTTCATGCTCGGGACCTGTTTTCACCCAGGCTTTCAGGGCTTGCACCTCCAACCGGACACCCCCTGGCCGGTTCCCGGGTAGGAAGCCGGGGCCGGGGGGGTAGGTTCTTCCCATCCCAGTATCACACACACCCCGCTCCTGGGGATGGGGGCGCACGATCCCCAATCCCGGCGGGAACAAAGCCGCGCCCCCGCCGCTCCCTTACCTGCGTTCCTCTCGTAGTCGCCGATGAACCGCCGGGTGAGGAACCGCACCACCAGCGCTGCGGGCAAGCACAAACAGGCAACCGTTAGCCGCGCTCCGCCGCCCCGCACGGTGTC
>VXBJ01000603.1:577595-627092 GCA_013400055.1 Nycticryphes semicollaris
TTCCTTTTCCCCTTTCCTCTTCCCTTCTCTTCCCTCTTCCCTATTCCCTTCCCTGCCTTCTTCCTTATTCCCTCCCCTTCCCCTCTTCCCTACTCCCTTCTCTTTTGCTTTCTCCTTGCCTTCCCTATTCCCTTCCCTGCCCTCTTCCCTATTCCCTTCCCCCTTCCCTCTTCCTTCTTCCCCTTCTCTTTTTTCATCCCTTCCCTTNCCCTTCCCTTCCCTCTTTCTTCTTCCCCCTTTCCATCCCTTCCCTCCCCTTCCCCTTTCCCTCTTCCTTCTTCCCCCTTCTCCTTTTCCATCCCTTCCCTCTTCCTTCTTCCCCCTTTCCATCCCTTCCCTCTCCTTCCCTATTCTCTTCCCACTTCCCTTCCCACCAGGCTGAAATCAGAACTGCAACAACCTCAGAGGAAAGAACTGGAACCAAGGGAGGAGGCTGGGAGAGGTCTGCTCTTGCCGCTCATTTGTAATACATGGAAATGAGGAGAAAAAAGTCAAGTAAAGTAAGGATATGACAACAGTTAAAGAAAGAACAGAAAATAATGACAAGGAAGGGGAAATATAAATGGGAGGTGGGTAGGAAACGGAGGTGTCATGATTTAACCCCAGCCAGCAGCTAGGATCACACAGCCGCTCACTCACTCTCCCCAGATGGGATGGGGGAGAGAATCGTAAGAGTAAAAAATGAGGCAAAACTCACAGGTTGACTCCAAACATTCCCCTCTTCCTTCTGCCTCCCCCAGCTTTATAAGTTGAGCATGATGTCATGTGGTATNTCTTGCCCACGCCGCTGCCCCCCACCACCGCGATCTTGACGAGGCGAGTGCGGACGGCGGCGGGTCCGCCCTCCCCGCCGGACGCGGGCGCGGCCTCGGCGATGGTGCACATGCTGGGCTGCCGNAGTGTGGTGATGTGAGGAGCACAAAAGGTCTTCAACTACTCAGCAACAACCAAAAACGTCAGTGGCTACCAACAGTGTTCCCATCCCAAACCCNCCCTTCCCCTTTCCCTCTTCCTTCTTCCCCCTTCTCCTTTTCCATCCCTTCCCTCTTCCTTCTTCCCCCTTTCCATCCCTTCCCTCNACCCAAAACATGGCAACACACCAGTTGCCAGAGGGAAAGTCAACCCCATCCCAGCCAAACCCATGCCAGGAGGACTGTCCCAGCCTGGGAACAGGGAATGGTGAACATAAAGCTCTCGAAACCCCATTGTATGCAAGGACCTTGGGCAGGAAAACGGAGTAATAAAACCTGCCCATGCATGAAACAAAGCGTGGTAGGAGAGAGGTCACAGAGCAGGATGAAATCACTCTCCTGTATTCAGGAGGGACAGACCTGCATCAAAAGCAGCATGGCCAGCAGGTCGCAGGAGGTCATTCTACCCCTCTACTCTGCTTTGGTGAGACCCCACCTGGAGTGCTGTGTCCAGCTCTGGAGTCCTCAGCTCAGGAAGGACACGGACCTGCTGGAGTGGATCCAGCAGAGGGCCTCGAAAATGATCAGAGAGCTGGAGCACCTCTCCTATGAGGACAGGCTGAGAGAGTTGGGGCTGTTCAGCCTGGAGAAGAGAAGGCTCCAGGGAGACATTATAGTGGCCTTCCAGTACTGGAAGGGGCCTACAGGAAAGACTGGGAGGAACTCTTTATCAGCAAGTGTAGTGACAGGACAAGGGGTAATGGTTTTAAACTGAAAGAGGGGAGATTTAGATTAGATACCAGAAAGAAATTATTTCCTGTGAGGATGGTGAGACTGGAACAGGTTGCCCAGAGAAGCTGTGGCTGCCCCATCCCTGGAGGTGTTCAAGGCCAGGCTGGATGGGGCTTTGAGCAACCTGGTCTGGTGGGAGGTGTCCCTGCCCATGGCAGGGGGGGGTTGGAACTTGATTATCTTTAAGGTCCCTTCCAACTCCAACCATTCTATGATTCTACGATTCTAACTCAGAGTGAAGGCCACAAGATAACCCTAAATACTAATTATGCAAAAAGAAGAAATAGACCCAATTGTTTGGCTCAGAACCACAGCAGGTTAAGTGTTAAATAAAGTCAGGGGTGGAACTGGGAGCTTGATGGTGACATTGGCCGGAGATGGTCACCACCGCAGCAAACACGTTTTTGCAGAGCTTCCAGTAAGCTGCAAAAGTGCATTTGCCTGTGGAAAAATGTATCTGGAATATAAGGAAACAAATTGCTGCTGCTTTCCCAGATACAAAGGTGAGAGGAGAGGCTATGAATGATGCCTGGGCAGTTTAAAATAAATAGATGGGTAAAACATAGGTTTGTAAAAAGTCATTCCAAGTCCAAAGGGGAAAGAGTAAGAGACCTAATAAAAAAAAAATCAACAAGGCTGAAGAACTCAAGGACTTAAATACAAAGGAAAAAGTAGATTACTTTATGCCAGTGCAGGAGAAAAGATCTGGACATTGTATCTTAAGCAAAGGGGAAGGGTCTCACAGAAGATTTCCTGTCAGCTTGGTAAGTAAGGTCGCTGGAAATAGAAAACCTACAGGTAAGAGTGAGGAGAAGAATGTTTTGTCTTCAAGATGAGGAATACAGAAGATAAAGAACGGCAGCTAGAAGCAGGTACTTCAGCCAGGAAAAAAGAAACAGGGTTATCATGCAGTGAGAAGGATGTAGAGATTGAAGGAAGTCTGGCAATATTTCCAAAACCAACATACATTTTGCTTCCATTTTTAATAAAGATGATTACATGAAAGATAGGAGCAGGAGGAAGATGAGTAACAGGAAGAAAGTCAGTGGAGAAAAACAAACGACATCGTCCGGCGGTCAGAGAGGCCAAGTGTGTGAAAACAAGGGTGAAAGGGGCAAGAAGTTTTGACTGCAGCCCTCAAATCATTCCGGAATACTTGCATGAACAAAAGGGAGGGAAATAATTTACAATCATTGGGATAAATTATGAAGGAAATAATTAAAGATATGAAGTATGTGATTACATGCGATGTTGCTTCAGCATGATATCTTTCCCTGATACAACTGTGTTTCTTTTTTCCTTAAATAAAGGAAATGTGGTAGATGTTATCTATTCCGGGTCAATAATACCTGGTGCTCTCCAGGCAGGAAATGGCTATTTAAGCAGAAGAATCTGGGGATCAGGAGACAAGGACAGAGAGGTGTTTTGTGTGGGAAGAGTCAGGCTGAAGGAAAGCCTCTCTGTGGGATTCATCAAGGCTCCTGTTGTCCGTCATATTTTCATTATAGTGGTGTCATTGAGAACATGGGCATGCTAATGAAATCTGATGTTGGGCAGAGCTGGGAGACATCTCCAGTTCAAGGAAGGGTGGAAATAGTATATTGGGGAAACTACACGCCTCTTAGAACTGGATTAATGAAAATATAATTAAAATTGATAATAGTAGTGACATGTGGAGATTAATCACAAAAATTTCTTCCATTGACTATGAGATTGGCGCTTGGAAAAGCAAGCCTAGTTAATCACAAGATGAGCAGGAGCTATTTAAAAAGAGAAGCGTAAACCCAGCAATGTCAAACCAGTCATTTCGGAAAAGATCTGCAGCACACTGTGTGATTCCATGAGCCAGTCAAGAGCAAAGCAAAGTGGAACAAGTGTGGGACAAAACCCGCTATGATGATCAGGGACTGGACAGCCCGTTTCAGAGGTGGATAAAACCACTTGGCGTATTCAGCTTGGCAAAACAAAAAAAGTGGGGCTTGGGAAACAGGGGAGCCAGGAAAGTTAAAATTAAGGGCCAACGTCAGCATGAGAACGGGTGAGCATAAGCTCAGCTCTGCAGGTGGAGCAGCAAAGCACTGGAACGAGAGCGGCAGGAGCCAGATCAAGTCTGACTTCTTTTAAATGGAGCTGGAAGACTTTATAGAAGGGATTACATCATGTGGTTGACTGCAGCGGCAACGAGATTGGATGACCAAGAGAACACCAGAGGATATTCTCTCTACAGAGAATATTCTAACACCATTCTGTCAGTAAGTATTTAGGCCTGACAAACAGCAATGGGTGCAGCAGTGGTGTCTCCCAACACCTAAAGGGGTTTGGTAGAAAAGGGGAAACTGGAAAGGGTGATGAAAGCAAGACAATGCCTCAATAAACCAGTTTTATAAAGGAGATTATTAAATAGAGATGGGCTCAAAGTGCTAAAATAACTGGAGAATGGGATATTATCCCTCTGCCTCAGAACACCAAAAGGAAAACAGTCAGCCAGGTTGAAAGGTGGAACTTCTGGAAAAACTGAGATACAAAAGGAGTACTTGCACAATATGTGATTGAGCCTCTGAGTCAATTGTTGTAGGAAGGCACTGGGACAAAAATTAGAATTATCACTGTACACAGAAGGAGTGTGTATTTATAAATTATTAGAAAAACATGTTTTTATAGCAGTTTACACCAGCATAAGATTCATAAGCAGCAGTAAACTAATCTCCTCAAATTTTGCACCAGTCCCTAAAGTACTGCGGAGCAGAAAGAGCTGTAACACAGTGTGGAAAGGCCTTCTCATCAGCTGGTCTTTTTACACAAAATTTCTTATGTCTTCTTTTTAGCTATGCAGAAGTGACTGCTATTGTAAACAAGCACTTCCACACTTCAGGAACTCATTTCTTTGCTTTATTTTGTGCCACAGTTCAGCCGATGAGTTTGCACGCAGCTTCCACCTTCCATAACAACACTCCCAATGACAGCCAGGAACCAACCTTACTTTGTTATCTAGTGCTTTGGTAATTAACTTCTAACACGCATCTCCAGAGAAACAAGTGGCAGGGACAGGGTGTTCAGAAACACGTCTGCTCATTCCAGGTAAGTATTTACTTTCCAAAGTACTGTGAATTCTCTCTTTGGTTTTATAGGAGTAAATACAAGAAAGCTCCCTGCTCATGGCACAGTCTATACGTCCTATGCTCCCAACATATAGAGCCAAGTTGACCAAACCCTAGGAAAGTCCAGAGAAAACCAGAGTTTACCCCCTCCTCTGACACAAAGCTAAACAAACAAGGGAGGGAACAGAGGCATTAAAATAAATTACATAAAGAGGAAAACAACTTCTCTCTGTATCTGGGGAGTTCTCCTGCCTTATGGAGTATGATAGGACCTTCATTCCAGAAAGCGGGGAGAGAGGGACATGCTTCATGCACCCTCACCCACCCACAGACCCTATGTGGTTTCTATAGCAGCACAATAGCAGACGTTTTTCTCTCTCCACAAGAAACCCTGAGTAATGTTCTGCAATTATATTAGTCTGCATTTTAATCAGATTTTATCTTCTCTTAAGCTTGCAGGTTTTTTTTTCCCCCATTTCCTCCTTATGTAACCCTCCCAAACTCTAATCCAAGAAGTGAGAAGCTCAAGGTTTTCTTTTCCATTCAGGGCTGCCCATCTGCTACCAGTATTTTTTTATGCTGGTTTGTGCCCCCACAGTACCAGCAGTTATTCTGCCCGCAGAATGCCAGTTTGATCTAAAAAGGGGTGGGGGGGAAAGCCCTGATGACGGAATCTCTTGGATTAATACAAGCGCCAATGCTTCATTCAAAAATGTATATGAGAGAGCTTAGCAGAATTTTTGTTTTCCATTTTAGGAGTACCTCAGGAGCTATATTAGGCCCTCTAAAATCTGTGGCATCACAGTGCCATTGCCGGCCTTTCTAAATCTCACCTTGTGTTACAACAGAGTTAGTGTGTTCAAGTTCCTAACGCCTGAGTTATGTTGGGAAAGGTCTTTGACAGGTCCTTCCATGCCAGGCAAACCACTGGGCGATGCACTCACCGGCAGAGGAGGGCTGGGACTGGTACAGCTTCTTGCCGTTCCTAAGCAAGTGAAGAGCTTTTTGCACGTACCATCTGCAGGTCTAACCTCTGCAGGTCCTTCAGCTTCATGGAGTCATCACACAGAAGTAGCATCCCTGAAACCAGAGACAGCATTTTGGTTACCACCTCTCCAGATTTCAGCTGTCACCTCGAGCGGGGGGAGGGGAGGGGGGGGATCAGTGATCAGCCCCACAGCTCTGCTGGTGGGAGGCTCTGGGTGCACATGTCGTGTCCTGATCAGGGAGGTCACCAGGATCGCTCAAGTCCTCATTGAACATGGCTTGAGCTGACCTTGTTCTGAAGTGGAAAACACTGGAAGCTTTACATTCCTAATACAACTTCTTTAGCAAGAAGGATGTAAATTCAAGTCATGCCTACATACTACAGCAGAAAGTTATGATGAGTGAATGTGTAGGTTGCAAAGTCAAATGTAGAAAATATAGGAAATGCCAGAAATAAGATTGCCTGGGCAACCTTAACTCATCCTCCCACAGGCATATGCATTTTCTTACAGCTTTAATTGCATAATGTCATACCACTACACTGTCTCCTGTCATACTGGCAGTCTGTCTTCTATTTGCCCATGGGAACACAGCACATAAATATATTTGAGGATCTGGATGTTATTCAGTATTTCTTTTAAGCCCTCAATTAATCAGCCTGTGGTGCAACACAGGAAGTATTACCTTACTGCAGGAACTGCTAACTCCTTCATAGGCTTCTCAGGGTGTATAGCAAAGGTACATGAGAAAAGTTCAAACGCTAAGTCAACCAGACAGCCTAAGCCCAGCACATACCTGGCACTTAAACTCCTTTCATTTGCTACCACATCTTGAAACACCTTAATGCTTTAAACACCCGAATATTCTATAGCACAGTCCCACAAACACTCTGTGCTGAAGCCCAGCATGTAACCCTGAAGTTTCTGAGATGAACAGTGGAACCACCAGGGAGGAGTCCTTCTCTTTACTTGAATGAACATCAAATCCCTCAGAGCAGTGGACAACTTTGACAGGAAGACTGAGAGTGCCACATCTCAGGCCACACGCTAGACCAGGTGCCTGAGCTGGCTTCTGTGAATGTCACAGGCCTGGGGTCAAGGTCCTTGAAACTGAGGAGAAAAGAAGCAGCCTGGATATTTCAGAAGCAAGTGTGACAGTAGAGCCTGTTAGGTCAGGTTCCTGGCCAAGATGGGTGGTGGGATGGGTGAGAGCTCCCCAGGAATACCAGGCCCAGCTCTTCCTACCCATGCTCCAGGTGTAACTGGTGCAGCGAGGGGCTGTGAGGGCAACCAGGGGGGAAAAAATCTGCCAATTTTACAAGAAAGGAGGAAAGACAAACTTGTTCAGCCCAGCAAATGGTGCCTGCGAGGGGAGATGATAGTCACCTGCTACCAGCTCATGCAAGAGGGATCATGGAGAAAACTCCTTAAAGCAAGGAGCAGCTCATCAGGTCTTCCTTATAAATAGGTTTTGCAGACTTAAATGCCTAAAGGAAGTAGGCACTCCACTCCTACTGCCTTTCAGTAGGAACTGGATCCACATATTTACAAAATGCAATTATTGTTAACAATTTGCAAGTAACAGGTTAAAAAGAAAAACACCTGTAACTCTCGGCATTTCCACAAGAAACCAGGTGATCCAAAACATTTTGTCGATAATCCTAACCTGATAAACAATAAAAAGGTAATGAGGGAAATTGGGAAGTAAATTATTCCTACTTGGGAAAGGTTGCTACTCAGCTATATAGCTACATAGATATGCAGGCTACAAGAAGCTGGTGATATTTTGCTTTAGTCTGTTTCTGTATCATAAATTTCTATATTCTGTTTTGTCTGAGATTAGAGCCCATCAGTGACACTTTGTGAAGGATGTGTTTTAAGGCATTTAAATGGGCCAGCACTGCTGCCTAGAAGGCAGCCATCATGGCCTTAAAAAATATTCATTTGAAGTTTCAAAATAGTCATTAGCATTCACACAATTATTATGCGGGCAGGTGACTAGAGAGAGGCAGCTGAAAATTCTCATTCATTCTTGTTAGCAAAAAAAAAAAAAGAGACTTTGGAGCTACTGCAACATCCAACATTTTCATAGCAATCCATTTTTCAACAATACAGTGTTCAGCTGGCTAAACATGCACACAGATTAAACACAGGAAGCTTAAGAGCAGACTCTGTCAGCTATGTTTGTTTTCTATAAATCCCTCTATGATGATGATGAACTGCACCACAACATAAAAGGGTATTTTAGTGTTATTGTAGAGATGACTTATATAGTCTCTATGGTTTGACAAGAGCACAGGTTGGGTTTTTGGTTTGGGTTGTTTTTTTTTTTTTTTTTTTCTAAATAAAGCAAGTAGTCAGTCCAAAAATAGAAGTAACACTTAGAAGAATGCAGCTCCTGGAGGAATTACAAATTCCATCTACCAAAAACACAGAGGTTGGTATGCTGGGGCATCTCTGCTGAGGATATTGTGTGAAAGCCATTAATTCTTCATCTGGAATGTAAATCTATGCCGTCCAAATGGGATTTAAGTGTTTCAAGGTAGGACTTCAGTTCCTGGCTGGAACCAGTTTTAACTGGTTGGGCAATTTTCATGGTCATTTTTATATTTGCTTTCTTGCTCAGAGCCTGGAGTTATTTGCCCTGTGCTACCTGCAAGGCTGTGGCATGGTATGGCTGGAATGGGTCCCCAGGCGAGGAAGGAAATGAGGCCCTGGTCCCGGCAGCCACCAACTTCCCTCCTCTCCTCACCCCCAGCAGGGCCTCCCCCGCCAGCAGGATTTGGGGGAATTACGCTGTTGGCAAAGTCGAAGGGGACACTGCTGCTGCAGCACACGCAATTTGCACATTTTGAGGTTTCATGCCATCTTATTAATAGGAAGAAAAGGCAAACATCGACTCCAGGTAGATGGAAAGCATTTTCACTTGTTTCTTATCCCACACCAGGGCACTTCCCCCTAAAATATTTCATGAAATATAAACCAAATACTGTTGCTTGCCCAAAATATCCTGGAGATGTGTTTCTGTGGCTGAACTGCAGCTTACCTTTAACACAGTCTCACTGATTTCTCAAAACCAACCAACCAACAGAACAAACAAACAAAGTCTCAGCTTATGAATCCATTAGTCATGATTTCTTACAGAATGAACCAAACCAGAAAGGAAAATACTAACAGAGAACAGCTTATTTTCTAGCTTCTGACTGGAAGCTGTAGGGGTGAGAACCTGGGGCAGGCAGTGCCTGAACACCTTGGGTGCTGATGGACCATAGCTCAGGGTGGGTTTTATCCAGCTGCCTAGAAACCAATCCTGTCATCCAAGCTGGGTTGAAACTACACCCTGGGAGGAAGTTTCTGTTCACACTGTCCAAAATCAAGCCCGTCCCGACCAATGCTTTTTGGACACAGGGGAAAATGCGAAAGAAAAACTGTGCTTAAGATCCTTCCATTGAGAAAGGTCCCTCTCCTGGGCACACACTGGGGCAGCAGGTTTGCTGAGAGGGACAAGCGTGAGGACAAGGGAGCAAACCACTGGCTAAAGGCAGAGGGACATCCCATCTGGCTTTCACAGAATCATAGAATGGTTGGGGTTGGAAGTGACCCTTGGACATCATCTAGTCCAACCCCTCTGCCAAAGCAGGGTCACCCAGAGCAGGTTGGACAGGAATACATCCAGGCAGGGTCTAAGTATTTCCAGAGAAAGAGACTCCACACCCTCTCTGAGCAGCCTGTTCCAGTGCTCTGACACCTTCAAAGTAAAAAAGTTTTCCCTTATGTTGAGATGAAGCTTCTTGTGTTCCAGTTTGTGCCCTTTGCCCCTTGTCCTGTCACCGGGCACCACTGAGAAGAGCCTGACCCCATCCTCTTGACACCCACCCTTCAGATATTTATAAGTATTGATGAGATCCCCCCTCAGTCTTCTCTTCTCCAGGCTAAACAGACCCAGGTCTCTCAGGCTCTCCTCGTAAGAGAGATGTTCCAGTCCCTTGATCATCTTTGTAGTGCCCCACTGGTCTCACTCCAGTAAGTTCCTGTCCTTCTTGAACTGAGGAGCCCAGAACTGGATAAATGGGTTTAACAAGGGCTTTCCTTAATTTCTGATGTCCAGGGAGCCACACTGTCACAGGATGGCTGCAGAAGGGATGTTGGTCCATCTTAGACCTGATGACAACTCTCTCACTTTTTTCAGGGACACTTTCCTGCACTTGGAGCGGGTGGCAGCGTGATGACCTCAGTGTGACTTAGCTACCAGTGGGCTCCCTCTGACCTTAGAACATCTCTGTATTCTTAGATTAACTGGCAAAGTGAGGACTGAAGATACAGTCTCCATTAAACGTCACCTTGCAATACACTGCACTTCAAATTTCAGATGAAGAGGCATTTAATGCAAAGTGCTACCCTTTATTCATTAAAGTATATAAGAAATTGCTCCATTATATACTACTGTACTACAGATGCAGTATGTATTTTGCTACAGTTTTGGTTCCACCTCTGTTGATACTATTAACAAAATTTATGTTAATTTTCATGGTATAAGAATAGAATTATTCACTATAAAATGCATTCCCATAGTACAAGGTTGGGCAAAAAAACAGTATCTAGAGAGTCGGGGGAAATACATGCTTTTTCACAGCTGCATTTGTAAAACTGATTTCTTTTTCTTTTAATTTGAAAAAGAATCTGACCAAGACTGACTTGTAACTCAAGGTATGATTTCAAATTGCTGAAATGAACGCTAAGGATCAGCATCAAGCTAGCTGTAAAGCTACCTATATGCTTGCTAAGAGCATATAGAAAAATCTGCGTGACGAGCAATTCCAACTGCAGTCAACTACTGGAAAATAAGACAATGTTGAAATTTAATAGGTATTGGGTTATTACTGCGTTCTAGATAAAGAATCACTGCAGGTCTAACTGCAAACACCAGTAATTCTCCCCAGTAGCTATTGTCAGCATCTCTCCTGAATTCCCGTGGGCATGAAAGGGAATAGGTTTTGCACAAAAATAATTAGGAGAACCAGCCAAATGAGGTGTTATTCCAGCCATACTTCTTCTCTGTAGATGTAGACAACAGCTGACTCACTGCTTCGAGTCACACATTCTCTCACGTCTTGGCATCTCAAATAGCTGAAACATCACAAACTGATAATAGGATTTCTATCTGAGAAGTGGAAGTATCTTGCATTAATATTACATGCAGCCATGAATAAAACATTAACACGTAAGTAGAATGTTTTTCACTTGTATTTGAGCAGTAACTGCAATCTCAGCTGTTTCAAAATATGTATTCTTTCAAAATACCAGGAGGCAGTTGTACATAAAAGATTCATTCTCTTCTGGTGTATGAATCAGCCATGAAAGAACTGAAGTTGTAATTCATTCTCCTGTCCGCTTGGCAAGCAGTAGCAACAACTACATTATTACTGCTTTGGGACTGATTGCAATGTTACAATTAACTCTGAGATAAAAACTCCCCCCAAAAAAATTAATGCTCAGTAAAAATATTCTTGGGGGTGTGTGTGAAAGAACAACTGGCTGAGATGACAATAGAGTATAATATTCTCTAACTCTACTCATATGGTATTTTCTAAACCAACATTTACATTTATTAGTGAATGTCCCGCTTTCTTTGACTGGCAAATCATTTGCCGAAGTAGAAGCCTTCATCAAGTTACAATAAGAGATTGCAGTTACAGAAAGAAGCATTTTTTTTTCAAGACTCCCTGGAAGCCACACAGCAGCTCATCTATGCCAATTTAGCTTACAATTTTTGCTAACACTAGGACAGACTGTCCTTTAGCTGGCAAAGTAGTACTAAGCAAGGACATTTTATTTATCGTGTCTCACTGTTTAAAAAAGAAAACACAAAGGCAATTTATGTGAGCTTTGTTTTGTGTTATGGGCTCATAGTTCCACTTGAACGTGAAAAAATGCCCAACATATTTTCAGGGAAAAGCTCTTCAAATATGAGAAAGGAAAAAGGCAACAAGTAAGGAATGAGAAACAAATTCTGAAAAAGAAGTGAACAGTGAATTGCAGCCGGCACACGGGATGGGGAGAGAGACAGAGGCAGGGGGCAGGCTGGACACAGGGCCTGCAGTTATATTCTGGCAAGTGAGGGGACTGGGAAGAATGCATTCACCCCATACTATTTTGTAGACCATGATGCGTAGGTTTCCTAAATGGTGCCATACCACTGTGTTCTGCAGGTAGCTGCATCAATCATCACACCCTCAGGGTTTTACAGCACCCTCACGCTTTTCTCATTCCTGCGCGCTGAGAAACGAGCCCCACTGCCAGCCCCCAACTCCCTCCTCTGCCCCCGACCATTGACTCCTGCAGTCCATGCTGCAGAAGGAGATGCAGACACCATTCATCTGCCTCAGAAAACAGATTATCTGTTGCCCCGAGGTGCACAGGCAGCCAGAGGTGGAACAGATAGATAGGGAGAGGTAAGAAACTTTTCTCTTTGCTCAGTTCAGTCCAGTTTCAGCACTCTTTGGCCAGATCCAAAGCTTACTGACATCACCAAGGCTTCTGGAGCTCAGTGGCTTTGGCTTGGGGCCTCCAGGAGGTGAGTGCCTCCCTAGATCTGAGGTGCCCAAAGTCAACATTTTTGAGTGCCACCACTGACAGCAGTAAGTACCACAATGTAAAGAGACAGTGGACACCTCAAAGAGCAGCGATCAAGGACCTGCCGAAGTCACACCTCAGGATGAAGCATATCCCAGTCCACTTGGTTCCATCCCTGTGCCACCCACCCTAACACTGAGCCAGGTCTGATCAGACTCCATGTCTTCCCCCATCATCACCTTCCTGTCCCATACAAAGCCAAGACCAGCCCTTGCATGTGTCTGCTTGCCCCTGTCCCATGCCTACACATGCCAAGCCAAAAGTGCACGTCCCACTTTGGCGACACACTGGCAGGCTTCCCTGCCAGGCCACCCTCACATCTGAGGACTTGCTGGGCAAGAAGCCAGAGTCTCCCCCATCCCTTGCCAGTGCTGACAGGACACCTGAGATGGCTGCTGGCTGCCAAGAGGAGAGCAGAGCCAGCTGCAGATTTTGGCATGCACTGGCTTGCAGTCCCACCAGTGTCACAGGCACTGGCACACAGCAGTGATGCTGTGCGACAGGTCAAGTGGTCAGGAAGTCCTGGCTCTCAGGACAAGTTAGTCTGTTCACTCTCAAAAGGGGGTTTTTCAGGTTTCTTTGGTTTCTTTCAGGTTTCTTTGGGTTTTTTTCCCACAACGTCTTTTCACATATTTTCCCCTGGCTAATTGCCATGAAGGTCTGTCATCAGGCAAGCAACCTCTGGTTGCTTGTGGGTGAAATCTGTGGCTCCAAGCACGGCTTTGTGAAGGGATGTTTGAGAAAACATAAGCATGGCGGGTGCGGGGGGCTGCAGAGGCTCCCAAGAGGAGACTGCCAGCGCCAGCAACGAGGCTGGATACGGAACGCATACAATTTACATTTCATCACTTATTACTGGAGGACATATACTTCACGTCTAGAAAATGAAGCTGTTATTACAAGATGAAAACCCACACGCTGTGAGGCTTGTTCTTGGCCTCGCTGCAAGACAGTGCTTTCAGGAGCAGAGCTGCTGGGAAGCAGTAAGGGACAGGCTCCGATTCACCAGGAAATCCAGCAACAGCTTCCAACCCGTGCAGCAGTTGTTTTTTTCTTACAATCGCCAACCAGCTTTTGTTCATCTGCCAAATCCAGCTGACTTGTCCTGCCTTGCAGCCCTTTGGGAAGGAAGAGCAGACCCAACCAGCATACGCTGCAGTCACAACTAAGGCAATCTCCTCCAAGCTCAGGTATACTTCAGTCCATGGAGAAGATAAGTGCAGGTAAAGATATCCAACATCTTTCAAGGAGACAAATGGAAGCAATATGTGCTGTATTAAGAACTAGCAGGCCATGGTTTTGTGCTACATCATGGTCTTTTGAAAGTGCCAGAGTAAGATTAGCGGGACTCTGCAAGAAAACCCGAACAAGGCCACTGATACAGGGATCATATGACCTTTTGGATCAGCCCCATTGCTCTGGGAGGTTTCTTCAGCCTCCTCCTAATTACTTTCTATAAACACTCTTGCTTCTTGGATACCCCATTACTCAGTCAGTTTTACCAAGAGTAAACACACTGTACACAAAAATATTATTGGGNCATGTAGCTGATTTCCTAATTGCAGGAAAATCAAGAAAGCACTTTAGGCACAGTTCAGGAAGTTTAGTTTCTATTTTCCTTCCCCTCTCTTCTCCCTTCCAATTTCCCAAGTCTGCCGGTAGATATTTTGGGGTGTATAAATTGTGGCCACAGAGTGTGCATTTCTGAAGCATGCGTTCACCCAGCTATAAAACATACACTTCGCCCTCTCCAATGGACCATAAATATTGAAACACTCACCCTGCTATTTGCTGTAATGCCATGTTACTTCCAGTTCTGAACTATATCAAAAGCAAGCTGAATTGCCTGGTTCCTCTTTTTCCCCATCCCTGGAATGAGGCAATAATGCTTCCCATCATCATCAAGTGCTCTGTGGATGGGTGGATGAAGAGCACTACCAGGGTGTGACGTGTTGTTAGTGAAATGGTGGCTTGTGGAAAAAATGTGCAGGTGCTTTCGTTATGCAAGGGAGGCCTGGTTGTGCTGGCAAAGGATGAAAGTTGGGGGAGCTTTCTGGGTGTGAAGTCCCATAATTCCCTAGAAGGGATTCGTTTCTATCAGCTTGGCAAGATACATGGCAGAGCCACTGCTGAAACCTCAGCCTGGAGGTTCAGCACCCCTGTTGTGTCAGTGGTGCTTCTCACCAAAGCAGCTTCAGGAGGACCTCCGTAGGACTGTCTGTGGCCCACAGAGCTTCACAAGGGCTTTGCTATGAACCAGAGTCAGTGTGAAGGATGGTGCTTTTATACCAAACCAGTCCATTTGTCATGTCTAAAAAGATGTAGGTTCACATGATGACCTTGGTTGCATGAACACTGATGCTCTGAAGTTTCTTAGACCGAGCTTTACTAAGAGATTTAGGAATCTAAATCTCTTACTCAGAGACACAGGTCAATTCTTTGGGTGCGGGTGTTCAGCTCATTTTTTTCCTGTTCAGAGGAAAAGGAACCTCTAGAGAACAGAAAACTTACATTCAGTGCTCTCCTCAGACTAAGATGATTCAAAGACATATCTTTCCCCATCTGGAAGTCTCCTCCAGTCACCAGACTGCATCCTTCTATAGAGGCAGGGCATTCCCTGCCTATTCTCTCACAACAGAGTAATAGAACAGAAAAGAAACAAGCTTCAGTGGGTCCAAAGGAGAGAGAATAAGCAAAAAATCTTATTCTTGCTGTCCGCTCAGTTGTCCAGGGGGGGTGGGGGGAAGAAAAAAAAAAAAGGAAACATCTGTACTTGTTATTTTATGAAATACGGAGGTCTTCAGTCTAAATTTGCTTGATAACTACTGGCCTTTGTTACCCACAGCTTAAGTCTATATAATCCCACCCCAGATGTGAGAATAAATAACATGAGCAGACTCCCTCTTGAATAATAAAAGTTTTCTCGAGCAAACCGACCCAATGACTGTTGCTAGAATGCCATGCCCCCCATGAGCAGAGACAAACCAATGATCCATTAATACTTCTGGCTGGAAAGGTAGGGGTTGTTATGCTCCTGATGAATGCAACCTCCTGTCTCTCGTTAGAGCACAGACTAGAAGCAAGCCCTAGTCAACCTTTATTATTATAATGAGTCATACGCACTGTGGCAACTGTTCAGACCTCCCCTGGAGCCCTCTTGTGCTGGGTGAAATAAGGGGTAGTCCAAAACCAAGACAGCTTCACAGAGCAGTCTCATTCTCTATTACAGCCACAGGTAAGCTCTGCAGTCTTCTAAACCAGGGCTCAAGAATTGCTGACTCAGCAGCAGGGCAGCCTGGCAATAACCAGCCTGGGGAGGGAGGTGGGGGTGTGTGTGAATTTATTAAGGTCATGGGCAAGTGCACGTATTTCATGGCCTTCATTTTCTCCCCCCCTGCTGGCTCTGCTTTTGAGAACAGCAGGGGACAGAGACTGACAATGATCCAGACCTCCAAAATGCTCAGAGGGGGAGTGAAGGTCAAGTTCAATTACCTCTTAATTGATAAGCAGGGAGCCAGTAGCCAGGATAGGAGGACAGGGCAACATGCCTGCCTGTGTCCTGCACCCCAGGCTCGCTGCTAATGTTGGCCTGTCTGCCAGGGATGTTTAATTCTCTGCCAGTCCCTTTTTGTAGGTCAAAGCTTTGTTATTTATGATCAGATTTCTCATTAAAAGGGAAGCGTCAGGTTTTACTCTTTAATCTATCTTCTGGGTAGTCGGGGATGTCTCCAGACATTAACCCCATAGGAACCACAATGTTTGTACCCCAATGTCTGCCATGTACCTGAAACCTGACAAAAGCCATCTTAGAAATAATTCAGTTAAACAAAGATAAAAGTTACACAGAATAAAAGCTGTTTGTACTTCTTTCCAAACATCAGTGTATGCTCAGCGAATCAGAACCCTGCACAAAGATTAAGGTTTATATCAGATCTTGAAGAGAAATAAAAATGTTTTTAAAAAAAAAAAAAAGTGTTCAGTGGAAAGGAATATTACTCTCCAGTAAAACCAAAAGTAAACATTTTGCAAGGGCAGGCAATGATAAAGTGAGCGATCCTTTAGAACTAACCTTTTGTCCTCTAGGATATACAGCTTTGAGTCAGGGGAGTATAGAAGCAAAGAAACTCATGGATTAGCGAAAATCAATGACAATCTTGTCACTTAGTAGGTGCTGAGTTGGACCAGTGCTGCACACTTTGAAAACATCTTCAGAAATTTACTGCTTAATCCAAAGGAATAAAGCAGCTTAAAAATCCCGACAACCCAACAATGTCTCGAAACCACATTACAGAAATTAATGTGTTAACTCTGGAAGCTGTTGAGGTTGAACTTGCTGGGCATGAAGTAGCCACAAAACCCTTCAAGATTACCATCTCTTTAGGTTAGACCCATTACTGGTAGCAACTCCTGCTGTGTTTATAAGTTGGTTAATCACTACAAGAGAGCTTGAATGCAAAGGGGAATTAGGAGCTGGGGGAACTTGTAAGACAAATTCCTGGCTGACAGCAGATTTTAAAATGAGCAAGTAGCAAAAGTAGGGGGTGAGGTCAGACTGCCCAGTCCCACTATACTCCTGGCTTGTTGGGATGGGGAGAGGAACAATCTCTGGTAAAGATAAGAAATACTTGTAACTTGGTAGTAAAGTGCTTGGTAGCTGCTCTACCAACTTCGATGCAATGCTGAAGTTTTAAAGCATATAAAGGAAGACTTTTTAGAGAAATGTGATCCTGAGGCCTCAAAAACTGCTCTCACATAAAAGGGAGAGGTAAAATAACATGGTAATACTCCACTTACAAAACGCTAGAAGGAAAATTACAGGCAATTTCAATCCCATTGCTATTTTCTTTACTGCTTTGAAGGAATGCAGTAGATTACCTGCATTAGACAGGCAGGCTTAGAAAATGGTTCTCTTTTACAGGCTGCTATAGTCTCAAAGGCTTTAATGCTTTTGGAAACGTCCACACAGCAAAATAAAGGACACAAAATAGCATGGTAAACCTCAACAAGCTTTTATCTTGCTAATGCAGATAACAATAGCAGCAAAAACATAGCAGGTAAAAAGGGCTTTCCACACCAGAATGTCTCTGTAACATCCGTATAAAGCCCCGGGGTGGCTTATATTTGAGTTGCTGGTTTGTGTGAGTCTATCCTGTGCTGTGTGGGCACGCTTGTTCTCTTACAGCCAGTAGACACAAGTGATAATGATGTCTAAATTAGTGGAGTTCATTGCCCTCACCCAACTGAAATCTAAAGAGGCTAGGGACCAAACATATTGTATGCGACATCAAATGGCATCACAGTCAGCAGAAGGCTGACTTTGCGTATCGCATCCATTTTAACTATGACACCAAGAGAACAGGACCTATGAAGAAAGATCTGCAGGGAGGGAAGTTTTCAGAATACGAAGACCCCTCTAGGTCCCTGACTAACATTTGTGACTGGATATGTGGCAACCTGTGTCTCTATGGGTGATGTCTGAATACCAAACCATTTGGGGAATGACTGCATACAAAACGACCAGAAATGGTCAGTGAAACTGTTTGTCTTTAGACTATCTCAAATCCAGCCTAGTAAGTAGTGACCAGAAAATCCAGTTAGTATCTCCTGACTACTGTATGACTTATTTTTAAACAACCATCGTGACTATTATTTGCACTGTAGCAGATATTGTACAAATAGGGAAAAGCAACAGAAGATCCTAGTGTAAGGGGAGGTGAACACCACTCATTTGGGTTACGAGGCACCTGAACAGGCTCTGAACAAGAAAACCAGGTACAAAATGGCACACCAGTAGCACCAGAAGCAGCAGGTTGCTATGTCCATGCTATGACAGTCCAGTGGCCATCACTTACCTGCCAATTATGCAAGCTCCAACCCAAGTTTATCACTGTCAACATAAGTCACCATGACACTGAATAGTCACATTCCTTGCCTGTCTCCATACCAACACCAGTCACCTGTACGTTAATTCCCTTCAGAAACTGCACTTTCCTACACCGCTGATTAGAGCTAGTTGGAAAGAAAATTATATGTCTCCACTGAAAAATAAATTGTTTCTATTAAAAATCTAACCTATAAATCTTTCTTCCCATTCTGACAAACAGTTTGTCCAAAGAAAAAAATTAAAAAATGTTGAAGAAAGTGCTAAACGGATTTCTTTCCACTGTATTTAGTTGAGCATGATCTGATCAGGAAAAGATGCTGATCTGCTAGCAAAGCCATGTATGCATCGGCTGGTGTAAGCCAAATTTCCATTCCAGTTGAGGAACACAAGGGAAAAGAGGCTGGCCTTATCCCACTCGCTGCAGCTCTTTACCATTGCAGTCTGCATCCCAGTGCAGGAAAAACACACCAAGCTAACCTGGATACTAGAAACTTGCCAGCCCCAAGCTCGGACTAGGTTGGTTTATCCAGGAGATAAGCTGCACATCCGTGACTGCCACAGACACACGTTTAAGTAACATCTGTGTAAGTCATTTTACGTGGATGCAACACGTCTGTACGTGTGGCTTTCTGTTGATAACCCCACTGGTGTGCATTTTTCTAAAGCCTTTGATGAAATAACATGCAACCTTTCCAGCTGAGAAAAAACTCTCATATTTTCCTATTACAACAGCGGTAAAAGGGACCCAACAAGGTCACATAATCCAACTCCACCACCCCCACCCCAGGCAGGAACAGCTAAATTTACATCATCTATCACAGGAACTGCTTACTATACTTTTCTTGTCTGCTCACACATTCTTCTCAAACCAACCTTAACCTTTCTCTTTCAATTAAAAGAGGATGGATGATATCTTCCTTGCTCAATGGGCTCCCTGCTGCGTCTCTCTTTCTATGTGTTGTTTTTGCTGGATGTTTTTCAAAGTCAAATGCCCTTCCTAGAAATCTGGGCACCTTGTTGTTGGAGCTAAAACTGCTGTCGGAGTTTGCTATTGACTAATGTGTGTCGACTGGGATTGATGTCATTTTTGTGAGAAAAGCAAACGCAGGAAAAGAATGGGAATATATATTACTGTGGGCATTGAGATATGCATTATGGAGACAGTATGTTTTCTGTTTCTTATCTGATAGTTGCTTGGATTTTCTGGGACAGATTCTCAGCTTCTATAAACACAATTTCAAGCAGGACTGAGGCATGCTGGTTACGGTAAGCAATAAGCTGAAGCTCATTCTTGACAGACAGTGTACTTGAATTCACAGTATTTCTCTGTGGTTCCAGATGCACTGTGCACAGTGGTGTTTACCAAGAAAAAAAAAACCAACATAAACCTGGGGGAAAACACAGGTTTGTTTGTAATAAGCCCTACTGAGAAAACAGCAAAGACCCCTTCTTGGAAACATAGCTTTTCCTTACAACATGCTATGGCTCAAAGGTATATTTTGGCCAAAATGCTGTGTTCTGATGGCACATGGAAAAGTACAGACCACAAACAAATGAGCTTTGATCAACAAATGTAGCATAAAAAGAGTTATCACATAATTATGTCTCTGCCATCCTCTGCTGCAAAGATTGTAGAGTTTAGGAAAGCCCTGGAATAGTGAGGGCATGAACACAAAACAGCCGTTTTCTCATATTTCAAGTGATGCAGAAAGAAGTAACAGTCTATCCATTTTAGCTGTGCAGTTTTTTAGTGTTCCTGAGCAAGGTCTGGTAAACACTTAATAAAATTAAAAGAAAAAAAAGGAAGTATCCTGCCTGTTTTCTCCTTATATGTATTAAACTAATTACTCTGCTTTAACAAGGGAAACTTTGTTCTCATAATTTCCAAGTTTCATTCCAGCCCCTGCAGCTAATCATGACCACGGTCGCTGATAATGAGTAGTAAATTGTTACAGTCCTCAGAGCCTGATAGGTACATTCCAGCCTGCATCATGTAGCCTTGCTTCTCTATACATTATTGTTCACAGATGGTAGCTGTCAAACTCTGTCAACTTCATATACACATTCAGAGAGTCACATCCGCATTCCTGGAATTTATGACTGCACAGCCCTCACCTTCTAAGGCCCTTAATTCAATAACATGTCACGTCCCTTCAGTCTCACCCTGCTTTAAAATACTTTCACCCACTTACAGGCCTTCCATTTGGAAAAAAAACCTACTGAGTTATTACAATGTAAATATTTTAATAGAACAGGGGGGAAAAGCCTATCTGGCTTTAAACAGCCCCATTATTACGTTAAGATTGATGGTCAGGAGTTAATGGAGCATTTGCTTTAAAAGTTTATTTAACTATAAGGAAAGTGGATATAGATATGTTTATCTACTGACTGCCACATCAGTGAGACTTTGGGAAACAGTACATAATATAGAGAGATATTTACAGGGGCTTCATTGTCTGAAAGGTATTAGTCCAACTTTGTCTAATATTTAAACCCTAAGCAAAATAAAAGTAGGTGTGAACAATTTCCATTTCAATTTAAAAGCACTTATTTTAATATGAATATATATTACACCTTGAAGATGGACACCTGAGGATGCTGTGACTAATAACATCAACGAAAAAGAAGAAATTCCTTCCTCTGCCCAGACTGAGAAAATCAAGTGCAAATGAGTAAACAAAGCAGGTAAAGGGTAACAAGTGAAGTAAGAGACAGATTTCTTTTTTCTGCCTAACAATGCAAAGGTGTCACTAGTAACCCAGACAGGGGCCATACTTGCTGCGCATATCCCCCTCTTCCTTGCTGTGCTCTTTTAACCAAGTTCCTGTTGGATCAGGAAAGAAAATACATTGAAGCATCTTTCTAGAGCTTTTGCACTTTCATATTGGCTTTGTCTCTAGTGGCTCTTTTATCAGCCCTTTCCCTGGGACCATCTTCCAGGGAGGACTCGAAGAAAGCAAACTGCAGTAGTGGTCTGTCAACAGACTGTGTCTCAGGACTGGACAGAAATCAGACAGAGCTTTGAGCTGGATCTGCCCTTGCTTTTCCCATCTCTGAGTTTCTCAGAAAGACAGCAGGTCTTTAAAACTGAGGGAAGCTGGATTTTACTAGGATGTGCGCTATAAACACTTCTAATAAATAAAATATAAAGAAAGAGAACTCAAACTGCTTGCAAGTCAGAATCTAAAATGAATGGTACATAGCTCTCCCCTGGTCCACTGTGTCTTTAAAAACTTAAAGGCTTGTTTGTTTGTTTGTATTTTTTAATTCCACCTCTTCCACAGATGAAGAACGCGTGAGCATCGCCCTGCTGACACCCATGTGAGTGATGTGGCAGGAGTGCATGCCCTGAAAACTGCACACAGCCTTTCCCCACTCGCTCCACAGCCATGCTGGCTGCGTTAGAAAGTCAGGTACTCCCACTCCGTGACCAAGCTGAACCGAGTTTTCCTCCTACATGTCTTTCAGGCTAAAGACAGACAGTTTGTGTCTATGAATAATGCAGCAGGACATAGCTGGTCCTGGAGAAGCACTTCACTTACATCCCCGCGCCCCCAGTAAGAGGAGAACTCTGAGTAATCTGATAGGGGTTACTCTGAAATTCAGTTGTGATGCTGGAGTCTCCCTTCCCTCATTAAGCTTTTTAAAAGAACCTGAAGACTCTCACCAGCGTCCCTGGTGGGAACTGGTGTCACCATTAAGGGCACACAGCACACACGCTCTGTCACATTTACGGCCACCTCCTCCGCTGCCGATATCATTGTGAACCCTTTGTTGCAGCCATGATGTATAAGCCAGATGAAAGGTTTGTGAGGCTATAATTTATCCAGAGCTGGATGTTCTGAGTCCACAGCAGTGGTGACCTCGAGATCACGTCACAGTGGGACTCCTTTATAGGTTCCCCACAAACAAGAGTGCATCCTGCCAAGGTGGAGACGCAGCCTGGGTCAGAGGCTAGCTCTTGCAAAATCTTGGGAATAACAGTCTGAAAACAGCATGTTCTGTTGTCTTCCTTCACCTCGAGTGAAAGGGTAACATTTAAATCATTGTAAAACGCAGCAAAGGATACTTCAGTACTAGCAACAAGCAAGCTGAAAATGGTCAGGGATTTAACTCGAGTTGTGATTTTAAGTCTACACACTCTCAAAGAAAGTGTGATAGACCAAGGCACCTGGGAATGCAAGAAGAAAAACACACACACACAAAGGCAAAAATGCATCCACCCCACTAGTAAAACATTAACAAGGTGAGGAATGTTTTGACAGTCTGTGATTTCTGAGATTTTAGTCTGATTCCCTCACTGCCACAGCCCTTCTCTATAACTGGATAGACTGTGTCCAGCCTCAGTCAGCCACAGAGGAGATAAATAGATTCAAGACTCCAAAACTACTCAAATGTCACAGTAAAAGTGGCTGCAAAAGGGGCTGCATTATCACAGAAGAGAACTTGAGTCAGGAAAACATCTTTAGTCAGGAAAGCTCTTCAAGTCACTGGCAGATACGGATTATTCATGGTGACACTTCCTCAGTGCTCTGTTGTTTGTCTCTTTGGGAGCAGATGCAGAAGGTCGTATGAAAGCTATTTGGTAAGAACTTATCTGTTTTTAAGATATTGGAAGGGGGGAAAAGCAATTTATAGGCTGTGATTTTAAAAAGGCTCCTACGTATAGGTTTTCACCGTGACAAGTAAATGTCTCAGGCCGGTCTGCATATTCTCTAGTGCTGCAGGGCACAAAAGAAAAGCACAATTGCACCACACACAACCTGCTAACAGAGCCATGCCATCCTGTGAAATCTGTCAGCTGGGCTCATTCCGGCTCTTACTCTGTTCTGATTTCTTGATCAGTGGGCTGGGGTTGTTCAGCCTGGAGAAGAGAAGGCTCCAGGGAGACCTTATAGCAGCCTTCCAGTATCTCAAGGGAGCCTACAGGAGAGCTGGAGAGGGACTCTTTGTCAGGAAATGTAGTGACAGGACAAAGGGTAATGGTTTTAAATTGAAAGAGGGGAGATTTAGCTTAGATACTAGGAAGAAATTCTTTACTGTGAGGGTGGTGAGACACTGGAACAGGTTGCCCAGAGAAGCTGTGGATGCTGCATCCCTGGAAGTGTTCAAGGCGAGGCTGGATGGGGCTTGGAGCAACCTTGTCTGGTGGGAGGTGTCCCTGCCCATGGCAGGGGGGTTGGAACTCGATGATCTTTAACGTCCCCTCCAACTCTAACTATTCTATGATTCTATGATTCTAAGTAGGTGGGATGTCTGAGAAAAATAACCTCAAGGAATAATCTAGCCTTCCTGGAAATATCTCTCTCGATCGGACCGTTGTCTAAATGAAGGGAGCGATGGATACCAATTACCCTTCTAGGTGCTGGTCTGTCACCTGTAACATTTGATGAAGTTCCATGGTATAACAGGAAGAGCAGGAGATAGTGATCCAGTCCCACTGAATCTTATGGGTCAAACTACTGGTCCATGTGATTCTGCAGTGACTTGTATTTGGATGAGAAAAGTACTTCTCTCCTTCTATTAGTATGTTTTATTTTAATAGCTTAACAAAATGCAGACTTCCTGACCACAACAAGTACGTGCAGAATTCAGCAGAATGTGGCTGATAAGTGTTAATATATGACAAGTGTTAATATATGACAAGTGTATACAAAAGGAAGTGCTAGAAAAAAAATATGTAACTTTTGAAAGAATGGCTATAATTTTTTCCTACATTTAAAAAAGGAGGAAACTATAATTTGGTCTTAACTATAAGAAGAATTGCAGGTTATAGAAAAAACAAACACCACAATCTAACAGTTGTAAGATTGCCTGAATTTTGATCTGCAAACTTTCTCCACTGTTGCAGGATCTGAACCAAATCCAAGTGTTTGAAAGGCCCTGAAGTTTTGCCCTTTTCAAAATACTAATCTAATCCACTCCAACTCTATGCACTGCTTGTTACAAACAAAAAGCAGGCTTGCTTTTTTTTTTTTTCCCCTGTTTATATATTGGTTACAGCTTAATTGGGGATACAGTGGAGCCACTGTGCTGGCGACTCGCTGCTGATCTACGGCACATTCCTTCAGGTGCTGATTAGAGGGGGCTTATCGGGCAGCTTTGTGCAGGTGCACCGGGAGTGCACCGCTCCGGCACAGCAGGCTGGCGAGCATTCTTCTGATTGAAACATCAGGGTCTAATTGCACAGCAGTCACGGAGGAACACACACAAACAAAAAAAAAAAAAGCAGAGGATTCCTGATCCAAAGTCCACAAATAACATCAAAGAGCATTTTCTAATGTGAACAGAAGCGCAAAGCCAGGTTTTTGCTTCACTTTGCCAAGAGACTTAAATAGAAACATTCCTTGGAGGAGCAAGACTATGTGAAAAATACACAATGGAATTGGTGAACAATGAAACAATTTACAACCAGCTTGTAAAAAGTGTGACAGGTACATGCTTTTAAAAATATGTTGTATGGGTCTTGTACTATACCGTTTATTTTCAAAGAGCTCTGCCCCTTGAGCAGCAGGACAGGTTCCCCTGTCTCACCAGGTGAAGAGGAGGGATGAAGGTGAGTAGCAGGAAGAAGACCTGGCAGGGGCATGAAACATTAAGAGAATTTAACTCGATCTGCTACTCACCTCCCCTTCCCTGCTGGAGCCTTGCGCAAGCTGGAAGAAGATGCTAATGGAGGTGAAGTATCATGTTAAAAGGCCAGGACTGGGAAGACGCCCCCAGAGACAGCTCTGGGAAGGGAGAAGGGGGTACAGATAAGGAGGAGCTGCATGAAGAAACGGTTTCATGTGAAGAAGCGCAGGAAGCCTGTTTCCTTACTGGGACTAACAATGGTTTAGAGCAGAATTAGACTAATTATCTCAGCAGCGGTTGCCAAAACCACTCCCTCTTCAAACTGGTGCTCAGTGTGATTTTTATCCAGGCCAACCATATTCAGCCCTACAACCAGAAGCTTTCAAGAGCCCTGATGGAACAGAGTGTCCAGTGTGCTGAAAACAAACTGGCAAACAAACACCCACCTCACATGCTTCCTGGGCACTATGGCCACCTGGCTGTTTGGGGCAGTTTCAGGACAGAGCGTTTTCTAGTTGGCATACCAGAAGCAGATAAGTTCAGGTTTGGTTTTTTTTTTTTCACTTGGAGAATAAAGTATTTTCTTGAATGGCAAAGAAGCAAGTATGACTGAAACTTCTCCAGGTAAGTAAGACAAAGAAAGCTTGATAATAGATTTATGGAACTTGATTGCACTAACAGGGAGAACTTTAGAACATACTTGTTTGGCCGCTCTGACCTTGATTACGTTATGAATGTGAATATAATTCAAGCATAAATTATTTACTCTTTAACAGTTGAATAAGGTACTCCAGATGCACTGTTGCACTTTCCATATTTTTAACAAATACATAAATTAGATTTCTTGGTTCATAAAAAGGCACATGAGTGCAGGAAGATACACATTAATCTACTACCTCCTCTAAGGAGTACAGGGCCAAGAAATATCTACCTATAATCAGACAAACGAACACTGTTTATAGATCTTCGCTCTGTAGTAGAAGGGGGTTTGTTACTATGTACTGTCCTCAGCAAAAAATTGAGAGATTACGAGCACAAACTGGTAGCCATCACATTCACCAGCAACTCCTCGGTTAAGTTTAGTGCTGAATCATGAAACCAGTTGTCCTTTGTGGCTCTTGCATTAGATGAAGGATGGGACCTTTTCCCTCCTCTTCATCCCAGCCATCCTGTGCTGCTGGATGAGAAATCTCACACTGTACTCGTTCTGGGAACAAAAGGAACGGTTCTTTTCTCTGGTGCTGACAACCTGATACCACTCATAAACACTGCCAACCTCAATTAGGAACGTGGAAAAAGTACAGGAGGTTTAGGCAGCTTAACTGAATTGTCATGCTTGTTGAAGAGGGGCTCTGTACCCCGAATTTGCATGCAGCCGGTGGAGCTGCTAAGCTTGAATAATCGATCACCAGGAGCACAAATGAGGACCAGACATGTTTCATTCAATTAAGTGTTCAGTAAGCTTTCTGTCCTCCATCTCAGCATTCTAACAGCAAGTGTACTTAGGTGTTATTTTTTTTTTAAATAGAATTGTAATTTGAATATCGCCAAGCCAGTAAGATTGTTACCAGAATGGTCACAAGCATCCTTAAAAATAGTGTGTATTGACCTATTTTCTAGTAATGAAAGGCCTTGAAGGTATGCTTTTTTGACACCTTGCATTCAGTTCTTTTTCCCTCTCAGTGTTCCAATATCAGCTGAAAACCATCTTAAGAGTTACAGTGTGGTGGCGTTATGTTCCCTGCTCTCACGCTGGAACAAGAAGGAAAGCTCAGTGGTGTTCTTCCCGTTTCCCTGCTAAAGAATAAGTATGAGGGGAGGCCAGTACAGTCTTGAATACCAGTGGTGAAAGATTATAGCCTAATGGTTTCAAAACCTCTTTTTAAATTATTCCCAGAACAAAATGTACCTGTATGCTTTTCCCCAGTATGCTGAGAGATTAGACGAGTACAAAACAGTGCATGGGCTGCCTGTCTCCATAATAAAAGACTCACCAGGCTCTGCCATAAATCTGCAGCAATTCTAAAATGAGATTGATATGGTTATTACTAGCAACTCTTCAGCAAATGTCTTGGCTATTAGGTTTTTTGAGTTAGAAAATAAAGGCAAAGAGGAGAAAGTTACTAGTCTTTTCTCCACTCCCATCTTACCAAATCCACCTTATTTCAGTGCTGATTATTAACTCTTAGTTGTCTTTAGCAGTGGATTTGGATCCTACACGGCCTCATGGAGACCCTGATGCAAGCCTCTGGATAATTTTATTTCCTTGTCCCCTTGCTTTGTCCAAGATTCAGATTTTCAAAACTGAGGAAAACGAAGCCTAGGCTTCTAAAATATTTTTTTATAATAATTTGGAGTGGTTTTTTTGGTGGTGGTGGTTTTCGTTGGTTCTTTTTTTTCCCCTTAGTTGCTGATACAAAACGGTGGTTTTGCTTTCCAGTGCTGTGCTCCAGCGTTTTGACACTTGCTCTGTTTTAGCTTTTTCTCCCTTCAAACAAACCAGCTGTGTGCTTGTTGCAACCTGAATGAGGCAAGGTCTCTGCCCCATACAAAATATCCTAGATTTGATACACTAACATTGCCTTCACAAGACAAAAAGCCTTTTTGTTACAATACATTAGGTCCCAAAAACATATATATGACACTTCACCAGAATTGTAACCTCTCTGGGAATTGTGGAAGCTTCTTTCATGTTACTGTGAATCAGGGTTACTGTGAATCAGGGTAAACCTGCTCTAAGCATCACTTGGTAAAAAGCAGCTCTGTTACCGTATGCAGGGAATCTGACCATTAAGATGCCCTAAATAGATGGAGCACCAGTACGTCTTCAAACAAAATGACACTTTTGTCCTTGGGTAGCCAAGGTGTTTGGCTGTTGTACAGCGGGTATGAGGAGGTAATGGATAACACAAAAAGGAGCTGATTTTCTCAATACAGGGAAATCCATTATTTACAGGAGTATGGTTGTAAGGAGACATATTTGGTCCTATTGTTTTATACGTGATTCCAGCAGTTTAAAATAGTTGAATAAAATAGAAAAAAAATATTTTTTTGTTGTTATAAAATCAGTAATGCTACATATCCTGCACTGCTGCTGGGTGTCCAACACTATAGAGAACCAGGTCCCTTAGGACATATCCAAAAGTCCATGGCACAAACTCCCTTCAAAAATTAGGTCTAAGCAGATTAACTTGCATACTGTAAGAAGTCTAAATGCAATTTTTTTGGTGTCCCCTATAAGTTTATTTGCCATGCTCCTCTCTGGCACCACAACAAGGACTGATTCTATATAAATTACATTGGCCTTTTGTTTACACTGCACTGACCACATCTCTTTAGGATGATTTGTGGATTTCCAGCTCCAGGGAGAGAACAGAAATTGGACTCCTGAGTGAGGGAACTGTATCCTTCTCATGCCCTATGAATGTCTGAGAGCTTACTTTCACAGGTATGCAAACTGTAATGAAGCCCCATCCATTTCCATTAAGCATGGCCAGCAGGTCAAGGGCTACTCCACTCTGGTGAGACCCCACCTGGAATACCCTGTCCAGCTCTGGAGTCCTCAGCACAGGAAGGGCATGGACGTGTTGGAGCAGGTCCAGAGGAGGCCACAAAAATTATTAAATGGGTGGAGCACCTCTCCTCGGGGGACAGGCAGAGATAGTTGGGGTTATTCAGCCTGGAGAAGAGAAGGCTCCAGGGAGACATTATAGACCCCTCCACTACTTAAAGGGGGCCTACAGGGGAGATGGAGGGGGGGCTCTTTATCAGGGAGTGGAGAGGTAGGACAAGAGGTAATGGTTTTAAACTGAAAGAGGGGAGATTTAGATTAGATATTAGGAAGCTATTCTTTCCTGTGAGGGTGGTGAGACACTGGAACAGGTTGCCCAGAGAAGCCATGGATGCTCCATCCCTGGAAGTCTTCAAGACAAGGCTGGATGGGGCTTAGAGCAACCTGGTCTAGTGGGATGTGTCCCTGCCCATGGCAGGGGGGTTGGAACTCCATGATATTTAAGGTCCCTTCCAAGCCAAACCATGATTCTGTGATTGTTTTCCTCCTTGCTCCCTAGTTCTTCCCTGAAGACATAATACCCCACAGGAGCTGGGCCTGTTAGGACCTACACTGCTGCTGAGTCCTCTGTCTTAGTTCTAATTAATCTTGGGTAACCATCCCTCCCTAGCGTGGATCATTGCTATGTGCATGTTTGCAGTAGCAAACCAGCTCCAAACAGCTTGGAATCAACAGCAGCAAGCGAATGTGGTAAAATCCCCAGCACCGTGTTCAGCAGAGCCATAGCTAAGCGAGGAGCAAAGAGCTATTTTCCTTATGGTTATTTTCCTTCTCTTTTTCAGTCATCTCACAGTGCTCCCTGAAACTATGATTTTGTAAAGAGATTTGTTTCATTAGTTTAACCCTACATTCTATCCAGTTTTAATTACAATTAATCACATATTGTTTAAATAGGCTTTTCTTTCGCCCTAGTGTTGCTACCACAATGACACTAAAGCATGAACACAAAAACCTGAGACTGACTGTGTATTCTTGGCACCTGGTAGCACACAATTCTCTGTGTGAAACTCATCTTTTCATAAAGTTCTTTACCTTGATGGTTGCTTTGATTTAGGGGTTGGCCATGCAGCGTGTTACAGACTATGAGTATGAACTGTAATTAGTGACTCTATCTCTAGAGCTATATTTGAGGAAGCAAAATTCAAGCAGGGAGTTTAGTATCACACAGGACTAGCTCAGATTCTTGAAAGAACTGCATAATGACTAACAAAAACCATTTCTTCACATCAAGCTCCTCTCTGCTAAAATAGTTCATATTTGCAAGACAGCTTCCATTGTGCAATGGCTCTATTTGACGACACATGAGGTACGGACTAAGACTTCTTCAAAGACAGTCTACAGCTACAGTTGTGTGGTTTGTATTTCACTCAGTACCTATAGGATAATAAATTAATTTTTCCTCTTGGCTTCATGATATAAGTATGGAATTACATTATCAACAGAGTCAGTGTGGCCAATCCAATTTACTTGGCTGAACGAAACATGCCCTGCCTCCTGAAGAGATTAAGGAATACCAATGCTTTTGCCTTTAGTAACCAACAGTGGGATTTTCACACTATTCAGCACTGGCCAAATTTTGCTCTATTGACATCAACAGTAAAACTCTAATTTCAGAAAGACTGGAAAGAATCCAGTTCTGAATACTTCTGAAAAACCCTACCCTAAAAATCTTTATTTTCAATTACTTCAAAACATGCAATTTATTGAATCTGGCATGAGAAATTCTGCCAGAATGGATCTGAAATGCAGCTGGGAATATAAGCAAATAGATGATCCACATGATATTCTAACTTGGAGCTTTGAAATCTGACAACTAAAAATAATTTACTTGGAAGGAAAAAAAATTCCTCTCCGCCCCCTTTTCAATGCATGAAATATTCACCTCTAATTTATCTTTCCACAAGAAAATGGCAATAGCGTTTTGCACTACTGAATTTTATTCAAGACCTTCTCAAACAATCCAGCTTGTACTCAGACCTCAAAGCAATAAATATATATAAAAACTATGTAAAAGTCTAACAGAATAAAAACAAAGGCACTTACAAGACTATCTATAATTACTTTAAAGATTCTGATTACAAATTGCAAGAACTTTTTTTCTCTTTATCATCACACAAACATACACAAAATATTGGGAAGATATTAAATAAGCTTTTTAAGGCAGACTCAGTAATAATGTAATTACCCTGCCTAAAACCAAAAAGTGGTAAAACGGGAGTAATTCATGATTAAACTACACAAGCCACAATGGAAGGACAGATCACTTACAGGGAAGAATAAACATTATTCTTAAAGTGAAAGCCAAAAGTAATACATGAAAAACTGCATGACTCAAGCTAGAAATTTGTGACACCCTGCTGAACAAGATGAGCTCAGGTTAACAACACAAGGATTAGTGAGAAATGTATAAATAACCCACCTTTATATAACCCCAAACCTTCAGATGGCACCTGGTAGCACAGCACAGAGCAGGAATTGTGAGGTGAGCTCCCGAGATAACAAGGAAGCAAGACTGAGGATAAGACCTCAATTAATTTTAGAAATTAGGTTATGAATAGCAACCTCATAAAGATAACCAAGGTTTGGGAGAAGGAGGGGCCTGAGTCTCTGCTGAAGTAAACAAGCAGAGTTTCATTGAATTTTGGTGAAACTGCCTGAAGACCGGCCCTACATCTGGACTAGAATGCTTGTCACTTACCATACTGATTTACAGGGCCTTGTGACTTCCAGCTAAGCCTGCATATCTCATTTTTGGAAGTTTTAAAGCTACCTAGATTTAAGCAGCCTTTTCAAATTCTAATTGATAGGTCTCATGCCAGAGCGAGCTGAGAGAGCAGCTCTTCCATCATGCTAGTTTACATGCAGTGACATCTCATTTAATAAAAAATGCAACAATTTTTTTTTAAAAAAAAAAAAACACCCCACCATTCCACAATGATAGTACTCTATACTTTCTTCCCTATAAATTAAGTCCTGTCCAAGGGTTACATGGGAGCTGTCAATAACTACCTTCCGAATGCGGTATCTGCCTACAGTTCCCAAAGTGACAGCAGTGCTATAACTCATAGCATTGCGAAGCAGTTTGAGATCCATGGGATGCTTTAGCGACTATGTGATATATTCACTCTTTTTCTTTACCTTTTATTTCATATCCAAACCTTATATCCAAATATGGAGAGAGGGCCAAAGCTGCATTCAGTTAATAGCTATAATTCTAGTCAAAAAGGAAAAACAGCAGCCCCTCTCTAATAGCATAAATACAGATACTCAAGTTCTCAATGTTTTATGAATTCTTGGCACACTTTCTTTTTCCCAGAAACTTCCAAAGAAAGTGAACAAATATTTCAAAGAAAGAGTTTATAAAAATTAGACTACACGGTGTATAGCACATAAGCCAGGTGGTGATAACTTCATTATGGAATTCTGACAACGGCAGTAATTTTTCCCTTCCTGCTCACCTCTAAAATAGGCTGCCTGTAGGCATGCAAGCAAAAAAAAAAAAAATACATAATTTTAAAGTATCAGTTCAATACTCTCTGAAATTGTAAGTATTAATCAGAGTTACAGAGATAGCTACAAGGCACAGCTAATATTTTTCCGTATCTTCAACTTTGTTTAGCCTAATCTTGCAGTTCTTTCAAATGACACAGACATACCCCATAGCATTTATTAACAGCAGTTGCTTCTCCATATTCTGCCAGTTTAAAATGGTTTCTTGTTTAGCATTTCTGAGAAACGGTAACAACAAAACTCGAAAGCTGTAATAAATCTAGTGAGTGTTCATAAACTGGTTGAAGGGAAGAAGCCCCACAAGGAGAGAAAATTATGGCTACTGCAGCAGAAGATTGCAGCCTGAGGAGCCTAGGAAGAATGTGGCAATCTGAAGAACTTGGCATAGAGCTTAATAGGACCAGTCTACAGAAGTACCTTGAGATCTTTTTGCTTTTGCTCACAGTAAATCGATGCACTGCAGTGTCTTGTATTCAGTCAGCTGAGAACAGATGAAGTACTTACTGCAAATCAAAACAGATGCAACAAGGAGCTTGGAAGAAAAGCCAGAGGTACAGCATCCCAGTAGGAGCAAAAAAATAAATAAATAAATAAATAAAAATAATTGTCTGTGGCTTATTTGTATGATTAGTTTACTTGAACTAGCACATGTGGTAAAACAATGCTGGAGAATCACAGCAGATGGAACCATCATTTCCCAGCTCAGACAGGACCTAGATTCAATCAGTGACACTCCTCAGCCTTAACACGACACAGGTGGGAATCAACCACATTGCTATTACATCTCCAACACTAGGAAGAAGAAATGACCTACAGCTAAGATACACAAACCTGGGGTGCTCTCCCTGCAACAAAACGATATGAAAATACTGACCCAAAAATGATTTATGCCCTGCAGCCAGCAAAATACAAATGAGGAGCCACGAACAACTGGAAGAACTGCAGCTGATAATGCAGTTCCACTTAACATACTCATTATGTAATATACAAATCAGCAATGGCTTGAATTTGGGAGGAACTTAATGTCATTTTATACTTCTTGGGGTTGCTTTGTAATAATTTTCACATTACTGTTACTATAAAAAGTCATCATTGGTTTAAAACAATTTTATTGCACGTATGAGTTCTACCACTTTGTCTATTTTTCTCTTTCCAGCTGTTCTTGGTAGTATGTCTAGATGAAAATCAGAGATCTCATGTAGAGCAGTAGAAGAGATCTTTTGTTTGGGTTTTTTTTTCTATTTTCTACTGATTTCTTTTTATCTTTTACTTTTCTTTTTTTTTTCCACTTTTTTCTTCTATACCGCACAACAGAGGACAGAGATAACATATCTGCAAATTGGAACAGCAGCAGCAAGGTCTAAACCAGAAATTTTGAGGAAATCCATAGGTATCTGGAAAAAACCCCACAGTATGTCACAGCATACCAGCAACTCTAGGAAGCTTGTGCCACTGAAATCAGTATCTTGAGTCTGAGTATGTGGGAGAAAAGACATTATTTCTGGAAACAGACTGCATCCTTCTGTATGCTTTACTTGGCTCTATTCCCTTCTGGTTACTTTACCAATAGAGTATGTTGTATGTATTTTATGTTTACACTTCAGAGGGGAAAAAAAAATAAATAAATGAAGTGATGAACCTAATAGGATTCATTACTAAAATCCTGAGAACATTACAGTTAGCAATCTTTCCAAGTAGCTTGCTGGGAAATTTTTTCTATAGAGCTGCTATTTATTTTCTTTCACTTTCCAAACTGCATGAGGTAATTTTCTATTTTTAAGGCATAGATCATTATATAGCCAAACAGAAGCTGGGATTTCATCTTCTTATGTCATCTGTAATAAGAGTCAATGGCAGGAGCACTAATAAAACCCAAGCCAAAATCCTTTATCCAAATTATCTTCATGTAATCCCTTCACTTATCAGGAGAAAGTCTGAAAAACACTGTGAATCACAGGCCACGTACCACCTCTGCTTTGGTGTATGATACACCACTAAGAAGGAAATAAAATGACCTCGCCTGCTACCGCATTAAGAGAAACCAGGGATCTGTGTGACCTGTGGTCTCCAAACCCACAGAGATGGAACCCATTGCCATTTAGGCAATGCTGAAAGCAGGAACTCCCAGCATTTTTTCAACCCCTGCTTTTGTGCGCACTGCTCCTCCCACACTCTGCCCATCTCCAATTCTTCCTGAATGGAGTTCTAATGAAGTTCAGTTAAGTTAAAATACATTCATTAGAATTAAACTAACTTTGTGTCTTACAGTAAACACATACAGTACAATCCGAGGGTTCCAAATCATTGTTGTCAGCTTCTATACTTGTTTTTTAATCTGAAAGAGGATGAGTGTTTTCAGTAGTATAGAGTTTGGCATTTATGCATGGAGTCAAAGCTGTAGAACCTAAATATCAAAGCATGTGGGGAAATCTCTGATCTTTACATCAAAGTCCACTGAACAGAAAAGGTCCTCTTTGCAGCAATGGATGTCAGCGAAGGTCACGCAGCTTTTACCTCTATTTAGATAAGCAAAAGTATTGATGTGTGGAAAAATCCAATGCGAGATGATGCATCTGAAACCAAGTGTAGCCAGTTTTAAGAACACGTGTAATACACAGAGCTGATATCTAGTAACCATGAAAAGACAATTATTCCATCTCATAAACCGTAGTTTTGGAAGAAATGTCTGCCTGCATTGATCCAAACCAGAACACATGGGATGCACACTGATTGTTTCTCAGGTACCAGTACATTCAGTCTATATTCTCACCCTACTGCTATATTGCTCTTTGAATGAACTCAAGAATCTTGAATATGACTGTGACATTAGGGGAAAAATAAGAAAGATGCAGGCAACTAACTAGCAACTTAGAAGAACAACTAGCTCAACAAGTAGTCAATACTGCTTGAGCATTGCCTCTAAGCTTCCCACTGAAGATCAATAAGTGTGATTTATTAAAGTAAGGCCACAAAGAGTCATAAACTTAACTTTAACGTGAATTAATACCTGCATCCACACTTTGCCATCTTAAAAACAATGCAGTTCAAGCCTTGAGATCACAAATCTGTGGTACGAAGTAAAAGTAATTACACAAAATCTGGTACTGCCGAGCTCCTCAGAACTAAAACTTTTGGGGAATACCAGACTTTCAAGGCTGTCCCCCAATAACTGTTCCCAATCAGAAAAAAAAAAAAAAAAAAGAAGAGGAAGAAGAAGGAGGGAAGAATAAGCATTTTTGTGTCTTGCCAGATCCTTGCACAGAACAGAAAACAATGTTGCTGCTTGTAGCCCCGGGTACAGAAAACAGTCCAGGGCTTAGGGCACATTATTCCTGCAGAACATTTCATTCCTCAGCTTTTTTATCTGTGCTTCCTTTAATCATTGAGTCTCAACTGCTGTAACAACTTACTAAAAGTGAAGCAGGAAATATCATGCTTTTCAACTGTCTGCGAGAACACAGAATAAATCCATCGATACGAAAATATTCCCCCTTCTGTCTGACAGTCTTCAGTCTTGCTGAACACATTTAACACTCTTGCAGATTTAGTCCATGAGAAGCCAAAGCAGCATTCCTAAATTTGAATCAATGGCCAGAATAAGCAGAAATGTACAGATTGAAAGCTACATTACAGTTTTCTTCCATCTTTATTTCCCCCAAAACTCTCATATAATCCCTGTTGTACAAAACATACATACAAACATTTATAAAATGACAGAACTTGAGGTCTTTCAGGCCATAACAAGGGCAGTCGATGCAAAGCTGTGATGGTGTAAGCCAAGTAGTTAGCCCTTGACTAGTCTCCAGCAAACCTGGCTTTTTTCCTTCCATTAGTCTTCACTTTTCCAGTGAGCAATAGCAGGGAATATTACAATGTTGTAAGTTCATTTAGAGGATAGCATTCCTACAAACAAGCTCTCTCTTAATGGACTGAGTAGCCCCAAGTACAGAGTCCCACAGGGTGGTGGTCAGGCTGAGTGAGCTAATTTATAACAGTAAAGTTATCAGATTTAGACTTACTTCATATTCCAAGACTAACACTAATCCCCTTGTTTTGCTTCACTACTTTAACATGTTATATGATAAAATTAATATGGTGAATGATGCCTGAACTGGCGTATTTATATTCCAAAAAGCCTAAAAGATGGAATGGGAAAAAGTCAATGGTAATTGATAAGAGATTTCTTATTATAACTACTCATGAGAAGTCATAGAGTGCTCTCACATGACTTATCTTTCCAGCCTGTATTTCTTCAAAATGAGCCTTTGGCACAGAATAACGGCCCCAACTGCCTGCTCACAGTCAAATGCAAAAACTCATAAGCCTTACAAACACATGAAATAATTTGATGCTTCTTTGGCTTAAAATACAAACTCTATTTTGATTTTGTATTAAACCAGTTCTACAGAAAAAGCTCTTCCCGTTTTTTAAAGAGTGGTGCCCCCAGGCTGCCCAGTTCCCTGAAGAACAAGGTAGGTGAAACATTAAATATTCACCATAGAGTCTCAAAGTGTACTTTTTTTATTCTTTTCATTCTTGCTCGTTTTCCAGATGTACTAAGGACCAGCAAAAGGAATCCATTTGTCCTGTGTGAAACCAGAATATTAGATCATGTGTAGAATGGGCTCCCTCTCTCTTCATCAGCCCTTCTGACCAGGTGTGTCAGAAGGACAGAACGGCCTCACACACTTACAAAAAAATAAATATATAGATATAGTTATAGACATAGATATATGTGAAAAATCATATCCTCTGCAACAGAGACTGATAGGAAGCAAAACGTCAGCTGTCCCTTTCAGTGATGGAAAGAAGTACACCCTAAAACAGTTTTATACTGAACCTATCGAAATTTAAGGCAAATTTCTCCCCTTAAGAAAGGAAAAAAAAAAGAAGGAGGAAAGCAATGAGTCTCCTGGGCAAACCAAAACACACGATAAGAACAGCACTTTTAAACTGTGAATGTGCTCCACAGTGAAGCTCTGTCTTTCTGTAACTGCAAGTCATGCCAAAACAAAGCGAAAACGAAGAACCCAGTTTTAATCCGTATGATACTGAAGCAGCGGAAATGCTTAAGGAGAAATACAGCAAAAGAATATTAAAATCTCTCTTCAAATTGATCAGAAGCAAGCATCCTACAAAAGAATTCGCAAGCCCAAGAAATGGACAAGCATGAAAGGAGCCTTTGAGAAGGTGAAGGCTGAATCGCAGAAGCCCGATGAATGATTCCACTGTGATAGCAATTACTTTCCCAAAGTTATTAAGAACTAGGGATAAGTGAGCAAGGAACACTGCCTGCAACATGTGAAAAGAAATTTGTGAATGTGGACCAAGTCAGTAGGATTTAATGGTACTTTTTATCACCAACTGCACAGCACGAAGCTGAATAGTAGTAATGCCAGAAAAAAAAACCTAAACAAGTCTGAAGGAGTCACAGAGGATGACTCAAAGGAAGACAATTTTCCAAATGTCATCAGATAGGTCCTTCAAGGGCACGGTAGCTGCCATGAAATAGAAAGGACCTTTAGTGCCATCCCAGGCCATTAAATCAAAAAGGAGAGGGACAAATAGCTGGTTTTCATAAGTTAGATTTCAAAGCTCCTTTCCAGCATCAATTGACACAAAAAAAAAGGCGGGATACTCAAAGCTAACCATGACTGCAGGAACCAAGACCCTCCCGGGCGAGCCCCCAGTTGTGATAAATGACGAAGTTCCAGTTTTGATAAAGAGACTTAGTTTATTGAGGGAATAGAGGCAAGCAAACAGCGCTGGGTGCGCGGGGAGTCTCTGCTCCACCAACACGCACGCTGTGCAGTTCCCATTTTCAGTTTATATCCCTATACTAATACATATTTTTAACTATTTCTTGAGAAAAGGTTGGTCTTTGCAAATGAATTCCAGGATAGGGTATCTTCTTCAGCCCCTATGCTAATACATATTAAATATTTCTTGAGAAAAGGTTGGTCTTTGCAAATGAATTCCAGGATAGGGTATCTTCTTCAGCACTCCACGGGCTTCTCTTCCTTATCACCCTGTGGTTATCAGCAAGACTGGTTTAAACTGATAGACCAGGTGGCTTCTGTAAGATACAAGGACTATATACATATTATCTCCAGCCATCTTGCCCCTCCTAGGCTTGTGGTTATACAAGAGAACAGAATGGTTAAAGATTACATGCAGAGAGAGTCACATTTCATCGTGTGGCCCTAGCATTATTTCATATTGACATGAATCAAGTGAAAATATTTCACAGACTCTAAAAGATTTCACTGAATCAGAACCACAGGTTCTCTCTTCTGGAAGGAAAGAGACTTAATTCTGACAAGATCCTCGTGGACAGAACAAGAGATGGAACTTAATGCCGTTTATTGCGTGCCTAATGAATCTGAGAAGGAAAACTCCAATCCTAATTCTACGTCAGCTTCTACTGCCTTCAGAAAGTTCTGGGAGTGCAGAAAGCCCCAGCTGTCAAATGGAAGCAAGTTTACTAGTTCAGGAAAAACAGGAGACAGAATTTAGAAATTACCTGCGCTGAATACCATCAGCCACTGCAGAACCCCACGAGAAGGAAGATTTAGACACAGGGCAGCACAGGTCAAGTACAAAACCTCACTCACATAAGGCAAGACGGAACAGACTAAAGCTTCACCCTTGAGCGTGACCGCAGAGGACAGGGGTCTACAAAATAACTGACAGGGCTGGTAGGAAAACGATTCACTGTTCCTCATGACAGGAACCAGGCAGTTGTCGGAATCAATACAAAGTACTTTTGTACGCCCTTCAGATTCAGTTTTCGCTTTTATTAAAGCACAAGTCCGGAGGAAGAGCAGCACTTAGGTGAGCCCAGCGGGCTACAAGTAGATCACTAATCACCCCCTTCAGCAAAGCTCAAGCTGAGATAACCAAAAGCACTTCCTGGGTAGGTGGAGGTTAAGTCTGACCAAGAATATATGAAACAAAGTTCGGTCCTAAATCCACAGTTACTAAACTTTCCTGCCTAAGCCCTGGGGAGCACCAGGCAGTTGCTTCTAACTGTATTTTGTATGCCTGTTCCAAGGAAGCACTGGCTAGTCCCGGGATGCACATAAATCACTCCATGTTACAGCCTATTATTGGGGAATATTTAATATTTACTTAGACATAAGCAACTGAAAAGCACGTACAAGCTTTCAATCACTCAATACCAATACCCTGCTCTTCAACTATCTTCACACTGCCTTTGGAGTTGTTTGGGTTTTTTAATGGAATTACTGCAAGCTTTTCCTTTTAGTTTATTTGAAACCAGCAAGTAATCAACGGGATTCTTGCTGAGGATGTAATACTACTTGGTCTTTAAAGTCTGAGACAATTTTTCCGCTAGTTGGACAACATAACACATACAGCCTAATGAAATGACTTAGCAGTCCGCCAGTTGATCTTAAAGTGCTTCTGCATTCTAAAAAACTTTAGAAAACCATGCCCAGACATTTAGAATAAAAGATGGAGTCTAGGAGGGACATTATTAATGTATTTCTAAGTTAAAGATTAAATTTGTGCATGGCAACAGAATGTTTCTGTGTAACAATATAAAGTATTCACACCCATGAAACAAAGCCTTCACGCAGCAAGTATTTAGATGAGAAAACTTCAGAACACAGAATTTCTGGTAACACTCCCATGTTTTATTTCAATTAATCCATACAGTCATAGAAATAAATTACAGCAGTTTTTGCTACAAAACATCAGCGTCGACAAACAGCAACTCTCCTCTTCAAACACAATCATTGAAAATGTGTAGTTTCGTTTTCACTTTCAAGACATTACAGGCAACAACGGGAGTCATCTAGTACGGATTCATAAATCAGCCACTCAAATCATGAGCTGAAGCTTAATACAAGTTCCAACCCCACACACATGCTGGTTTCCTCCCTGTAAAAGAAATTTGCAGTCAGCATCACACATGTGAGAAGTCACCAGCCTAAGGTTGAGCTGTAGGAACACACTACATGTCACTAACCCTTAACTCGGCCATTTCTCAGTACAAATTTTTTCATTTTGACTGGACAGGATTTTCCTTCCCTGTATCATTAGCATGTTCTGGAGGACAAGCCAGTTTAGAGTAAGCAGATCCAAGAGCTGTTGTGACTATACGCTTTCCTTAGAGTTTTTCCAATTTAAATTGGCTAAATATATAAAATTCTAAAAATTTCCACAAAGGTTTCCATCAGCCCAAACTGATGCTGGTTTTCTTTTTCCTTTCAATTTTCAGGTAAGAAATAATTTAAACTTATTTAGACATAAAAGACAATCCAACCACTAACACCTGATAATTTTTCCACTACATACCTGGAGACCAATTTACAAGGAACTCTTTTCACTCAAGATATTTCCCATAAATCAATGAAGCATCAGCACACTCGAGAAACCTGGAAAATAAGATTTACATGAAACTGGTATTAAGCCTCAGATAACATGATAACCAGATGACAGTTCAAAACCTACCTACAACCTGTTTTGAATGCAAATTGATCTGGTAACTTCCTCAAGTTCAGTATTTTCATGTGTTCCTCTCAGCATGACCCAAAGAAGAGTTTTAACCTCACCTCTGGGTTTGAGAGAGAACTTTTATACCCCTCTGTGTTGGCCACTTAAGACACCGCCAGACTTAAGAGGGCAAAGCATAAAAGGGGAGTAAGCTAGCACCAACTTTCTCTAATTAGCTAAGATATGAACGTACCATTTACTCAAAACAGGTCATTACATTTTACTTGAAATGTGTGAATTATCAAAAATTAAGATTTAAGATTATCTACAATTGATATTAACTTACCTTTTCGCAGAAGGTATTACTCCTTCTTAGGAGGTCCTGAGCACTGCTTCTAATTTAGGAGTGATCATCCATGTCCAGAGTATTTCTAACATGAAGTTGCTAAGTGTCACCCCTAAACAATACAAAAAAAAAAGACAACTATTATCAAATTGTAGTTTCTGTAATGTCTAATTACAGCCCTTCTTAAAGACATACTCTACAAAGGTGCTGTTATGTCACATTAGACCTTCTTAATGCCATATTCTACAAAGTTGCAGAAATCATTTACAAAGTTTATTATCACATCGAGACCTAGAGCAAAAAGTAGTAAATGGTTCAGTCTGTTGAAAAGATTCTTTTCAAAACAGCCCATTTAAACTACATAGACCACCTTTGAAAATATACTACTAATCAGCAACAATGGAAAGTTTATTAAGCCTAAATTGCTTAGTGTTAGCACTACCCTGAAACTGTAAATTTATAGATTTAACAGACTGATCTTTTCCAGCCAATTCATTGCTATCTTGTACCTACTTACATATGCCTTGTAACAAATTATACAGAAACCAATTAAGACAGACACGTAAGGGCACTGTTACAGACATTCTAGAAGACTGGGCTGGAGGCCTATGCAGACAATGACTTTCATTTGAAAGGTTAAGCTCATTTGACCTAAAGTGCCTACACCATTCAGAACCCTGAACACTGCAGATTATAACTAATTTTCTTGTGTACACGAATACTTGTCTCATGGCGACACAGACCAGTGCCTTAAAATATATTTTAAGTGGTATAAAGTCTCAGGACTCAAATCTCTCCGTTTCTGAAGCTCAAAGCCCTATCGATCCAGCTGTGAGATATCTGACGAGGTCGCCATGCCCCCTTACCTATCGGCATTCAAAGGCATGATTCCCGATCCCCGGCGCTCCCCACTGGCGAGGCCTACTGTGCTTCGCCTCCAGCGGCAGGCCAGCGGCCCATGTCTTCGTGGGGGGCACTGGAAGGCCTTGCCGGCACTTCGGGGCGCCGTCTGGCGCCTCCCTCCCTGCTGGGCGGCCGCCATGGGAGCGAGTGCGGCCCCAGGCAGGCACTGCAGGGGAAAAAGGAGAAATCAGCCAGGAACAGCTTAGAGGGACGAGAAAAGGAAAGGAAGGAGACTCGCTTGTGCCTCACGACAGGATGCAGGACGGAGGTGGGGGGCTCCGCACTGAGTTTTTGTGAGGGGAATAAGGTGCTCTATCCCCCTGTGTTGACTCNTCTGGCGCACGTGATGCTGCCCTGAGGTGGGAGGGGCGGGGGCAGTTTACCACAGAGCTAGTGACTTTGGGGTTGGGGGGGGATGGTTGCCCGGCCTGGGCTCCGCCATGTTGCGTGTCTATCGAATTGTCCCCAGGACGGGGAATGGCCAGTGGCCCCCCCCCAGGCAGCTGTCGTCGGGGGTGTAGGGGTTAGTCCTGTCAGTCGGAGGCGGATCGGCAACCCGGGTCGTGGCGGGGCTTTCGTTTCCCTTGAAGTGTAACTATCCATCTCTGCCCAGGCCAAACGCGGTGGGCCCCTCTGTAACTTCAGAGAAACAAAAGCGTCTTCTGTGTGAAGTAGCAGCTGTGTAGCGGGCGGTTTTGAGGAACTAAATGCTGCTGATCTCCGTCTAAAACTCCTGTCTAAGCCCTACTTTAGGAGGCTTAGGATCTGTAAGGATAATGGAGTAAATCTTCAAGCCTGTACTAACACCATGGCTGCGGTTGCAGTATGTGCAGCTGGCTCTGGAGCAGGCCTGGGCTGGACGTGGGTGCGAGATGTAACTGTTGTTCTACTTCAGCTGGGGAGACCAGTAAGAGGTTTTAGGGTGAGTACATGCAGATTAGCCTAAGCTGGGAAATGTTAGCACAGAAACTTGCAACGGGCACCAGCTGGAACACTGGAAGTTCCCTTCAAATATGAGAAAAAACTTTATGGTGAAGGTGACAGAGCCCTGGAACAGGCTGCCTAGGGAGGTTGCGGACTCCCCTTCTCTGGAGATTTTCAAGACATTTTTGGATGTAGTAATGCTCTAGGCAATCCTGCTTTAACAGGGGAGTTGGACTAGATGATCTCTGGATGACAATGACAATTCCATGATTCTGTGACTTTGAATGTTGCCCAGCAAGGCTAGTAGGTAGGAACCACACCGTCTTGGTTCCAGTGAACTTCTGAATTCAGCATAAGTTCCTGCTTCACGAAGAGCTGAACAGATTGCTGATAATTCATAGCTTCCTGTCTTGGGGAGAAACAGCATGTCTTGGCTTGTGCCGAGTTGCTACCAGCATAGCACCTGTAAGTGCACGGAAAGAACAGGTTGACCTGCTGTCCTTCAGAATTTTCTGAACCCTGCATTTAAATTACCCTCTAGCAGATCTAAAGCAGTCTGATTCAGCCTGAAACAGACACATAGTTGCAATCAAGAGATAGCATCAGAAATACTTTACCACTTCCAGTTACCTCTTCTGTCTAATTGTGGATATTGCTTAAAACGTGTTGCAGATCTAATCCCTGTGCCTGTATGTATATTGTGAGTACATCAGGATCCAAAAGCTCTCTCGGACCTCTAGTAAGTCACTGTCTGCACAGGAATTTTTGAGGCATGTAGCTTCAGGTTATTTCATTCTCTGCAAAGACCATCTTCTACAATTAGAGACGTTAAGTCGGATCAGTTCTTTCTTGTAATGTAGCCAAAAAGAACAAAGTGGTATCCAACTTCACATTTTTACCACCTGTGCCAGTGGGATGTATGTCAAGCTCAGTTTCTTCTTTTCCAGTACAGAATGTAAACAGGCACCTCTGGTGGCACAGCAAACCAGTGATCAGTATCCATCCCAGATGAGCAAATTAATCAGTCGGATAAAATCCTACACCTTTTTCTTCCCCTGGGTGAGCTTTCTTCTGTCCTCCCTGTATAAACTTTGCATTGTTTGCCTTCTTTCCAGCTCCCTGAATCTTACGTTGTCATCTGGTAGTGGAACAACTTCAAGAGGAGGAGTGCAGAGGTCACCTGCCCTGTCTGTCCCTTCCCAAACCTTCCCTATAGCATAAATTATGGTCCTAGCAAGGGTCAGATAGGAATGTGAGCCTCTTTACATGCAAGTAGAGGTTTCCTGGGAAAGTGCTGTAATCATTGCACCACCTACAAGACTTCAGGCAGATCTGCCATTTCTGTTTTGTTGGAGGGAAAGGGCTACCTCTAACTTTTATCTGAACAAACCTCAGCCAGGCACTGAGTCTGCCTAAAAGCCTGGGTGTATGGGGGCTTGTGGGAAAGCCCACCTTGCTGGTGGATCCAAGTACAGCTTAATTTTGAGATGGATCCTGGACCACTAACCAGGAGAGATGCAGGTCTTGTCACAAGTAGAATTTGCAGGAACTTCAGTTATCACAGGAGCTTGACTAGTGAACATGAAAAGATTTGAGGAGTGGGAATATGGACAGTTGTTGCAACAACTGCACTTAAGAAACAGATACTTAATGTAATGATCTTTGTTCCACGTGTTCACCTCATGGTGAAGAAAAGCCTTTGTTTATTCTCAGTGTGAGGTCAGCAGGTTCTTCACATCCAGGAAAAACTGGCAGGCACCTGGTCGAGAATACAAGTAGGCATTGTTAAGTCTGTTTACAATTGAGCACTCCCACTTCAGGTAATCAAGGAGAAGAATATCTGGAGGTCTTCTGGAGTTTGTTGTTAGCTGAGTGGTAGCAGCTAGGTGCCTCAGTTATTTTCTGGATTTAGCGTTGAGCTTTTTAAGGAGCCTGTGGTGATGTAAACTCAGCTGTTCAAATCTTGAACTGCAGTGGTCTAATCAGCGAAGTCTCTTTCTGGGATGCACGTATGAAGGAAAACCAAGCAAGTCAAATCTTGGTGTGACCATCAGTCTTTGCAGATGGATGACAGTATCCCATCTGCATTAAATGACTGGCAGGTTTGGGACCTCCCTAGCAGTCCTTTTTTTTTTTTTTTTTAATACTATATGTCCAATGCAATAAGACTGTCTTGATTAAAACTTTGAGATGCTAATGTAGTTAAAATGTAATTTGATTAATTTATGCTACAATTTACATAAAATGAAAAGGCTATTTTAAATTCACACTGAAAATAGATTAAATGCCACTTACAGCCCATCTGCTGTCAAAATACCCTTTGTGTTTTGTTCTCAGAGTGTATGTTAGTTAAAATTAGAGCCTGTAGAATAGAACAAAAATAATAAATAAAATCTTTGGAGAAGAAGATGAGGGCAAGCCAGAATTGTTATTTCCTTTCCAGAGGCAGAAATAGCAATTCTTTTCTGTTAGAAACTTAAGTTTTCTCTTATTTTTGCTCAGTGAGTCTCCCTTATGGTTTAATAAATTGCTTCCAAGGTTAAAAATTTTGGTTATCTCTTGCTAACCAATATGTGTGATTAGAACTTAAATAATATCTTTTCAACTGAAGGCATGTTTTGTATAGGTAAGAAAAAAAAGCCAGTAAAGCTTGCTAGTGAACTTCCTTGCTGACTAAAATACCTGATAAAGAGGCCATTCTCCAAGCTTCTACCCTATGGAAATGTGGGAATATTTTCAGTTGAAAAGGAAAGATTAATATTATATAAACTAATGAGGCAATACACAGAAATTCTCTTATTGTTACTGTTCAAAGCTCCTATTTTAAAAAAAAAATAATTAAGCAGAAGGAAAAAGGCGAGATATTACGAGACAAATCCACCTCTAGGCCATTATCAAGCATCAAACTGGCTGTAGAGGCCTAACCAGCCTCTTCACAGATTAAACTGTTTAATGGTTATCACTATAGAACTATTAGCCTACTCTAATCTCCTCTTAGATTAATAATCTACTCTTTATCTACTCAGTCAGATCTTGGTGTATTTGACATCAGAGTATTTGCATCTGTCTCATTCTGATGTCTTTGGGCTTTCAAATCTGATGTCTGGCCAAAAAAAAAACCCAACAAAACAGTCAGATGCTGTAAGTATATTCAGATATTAATTTAATGCAAAGTTTTATTTTCTGTGCTTTGTATTTGGCGGGTGACAGTATGACTTGTTAGGATTCTAAAGATAAAGTTTTACCATATTTTTATATCAAGAGAAATAATTTCTCCGATGATTTTAAAATGTTGGGTAGGCCTCGCTTTGGAACTGACAGCCTTAAAGAAGAACAGTGACTCCAAAGTCGGGGAGTGGGGTGGGGTTAGACTAAGAGGCCCTCGGGAGATTCCCCACATCTTCTGTGGATTGCCGGGGATCTTTGATGGGCTGCAACTCGCTCTTACCATTAGAATTTCGGGTGTAAATAGAGCGGCTTCTGCCAACCTGCTGTGAGCCGTGAGCTACAGGCCCAGTCCACGGGCTGCAAGTTGGTATTTGGCACGATGCTAAAGCTCCCAATCTGTTCTGCAGCGGGGGGCCAAGCTTCACAGAAAATCCTTACTCCTCGTGCCTGTGTCTGCATATTTGCCATTCTGTTTAAGATGTACTGATGTGGTCTTTTTTTTTTTTTTTTGTAGAACATAATTGAATGTGAGATAGGAAATATAAAAAAGCATTTGTAAAATTCTTAACATACTCTCTGTGCTGACAATGCATTTCAGATATTTGTATTCTCTTTTAATCCTTATTATGTATTCTCTCACCTTCCAGAAAACCTGAGTATTGTTTTAACTGCCTTTTCCATTAACATGCCCTTTTAATTGTCTGGAGATCTATCCCTAATCTGGTTCTGTTCCAAACACTTGTTCAGCAAAACTGACTAATGATTACCCATTTCTGGACCAGAGTTTATTACAAGAAAAACATAAATGAACCCTCTGTGGAATTTTCCAAGATTTCTGGAGAGGAAATGCAATATCCTCTTTGTAGCACAAAGTGAGCAGATATTGTAGCCCCGGCTTTGCTACTAACTTTCCTCTGTAACTTGGGCCAAGTTGCTAAATTTCTGCTACCTGTTTGCTTGCTTTGTGAAAGAAGCTAATGCTAACTTGCTAATATTAATTTGGCCAAGTCTGAGTGAATGTTTCCAAAGTGCTCTGAGGAAGGCGGGCGGAAAACGTTATGAAAGGCTGCGCCTCTGCTAGCCAAAGAGGATATTTACAATAGGTTATTTCATGTAGTGAAATAAAAATTGTTAAAGCGCATAAGCAGATGAGACCAAGACTGATCTAAAATTAAATGCAGGAGGTTTTTTTTGACCTTTCAACAGAAATTATATAAGCACTCCTAGGTTATAAATAGTCCTTTGTTTTCCTTCTCTTTGTCCAACACTCAGAAGAAACACAGGGTTAGTTGTTTGTTATGAAGAGATAGGGCAATGCTTTACAGTGGAAACAATTGTTCACTGTTCTTTATTTATACAGTTCCTATAATGTTTGTAACTAGCCTTTGTTGCTTTTCTTAGCACTTTTTTTTTTTTTTTAGTCTTCAAAAAGCTACAGAAATAAACTTTCTAGTCATGAAAGTGACAGCACCAGAAGCGAACCAAAACGCTCACCAGCCCATTTCAAGTGTGAAAGTTTCTTTGCTCTGTGACAGAAGAGCAAAAAAGCCAGTGTTGAACTATTGTTAAACTGGCACATAAACACTTGTATATTATTCCCTATTTTTATTATGAAGCCTCAGAAATAGGACCTGAAATCTGTCCACTCTTCAGTGAAAGTTCTTGTGTTAGCGTTAGGGGTAATGATACTGAATTCTTCACAGAATGATGTGTGTGTACCTGTGTGGATATTTTCAAATATGCTTATTTTCAACAGTAGTAATTTCCTTGAATGACTAATAAGTGCTTAACTCATAGAAGTTTAATTTTGTGTTACAAATGAGAAAAAAAAAAAAAAAAGTTTAACAAACAGAAACCACCTGAAACCTTACCCTGAATTCAAGTAATTAGTATCAGTGACAAAGCAAAGGTATGAGCGTGTGTCACTTACCTTTTTCTTACTTTTTTATGTTCCCACTTTTTATGATTTCTCTGGGTTCAAATTATAGGAATAGCGTCCTTGACATTAAAATATATGTGAGGTAGATGGCTTTATTAGTTACCACATTTTGTTCCATTTAAATTTTTAATCACCTATCAAGCACATTCATTTGCTTCATGACTTTTCACCAAGAGCAAGTGCGATTCTCTGCAGTAAATTGGAACAAATGGGCTGCAGTGAAGTGTATACAATTAAGCTCCCGGAATAAGAGGGATCTGGGATTAAAAACCAACTATCGAGCTGTACTCTCAGGTCTCTGTAGGCTACTTAGACATGCACTGGGGACCAATTGGGGCTTGACTGCTTCAGAACTGAGCCTAAGCATGGCCAGTCCTGCAATGACACCTCCACTTTAACTCCCTTTTCCCTCGGTGATGTCCATTAAACCTCTACGCTGTGTATAATCCACACCTCAGAGATTAAGCAAATTAAACACTTGGGATCAAATTCATACATAATGTAAGACCGTGGACTTCACAGAATTATACCAAAGATTATCTTTTTTTTTCCTCAGTATTACATTGATGGCTCTTTTGCGTTGTTTTGATGGGCCTTTTGTGGACCTCATGGAGCAGTTCAGTAGCCCTGGTGGTTTCACTCCATAATGTCCAAGAATCTTTCTCCATCCTGCAACTCAACTATCTGCAATGATCTAATATAACTAGTCCGACTTACTGAGGAAAGAAATTTCTGTCTTGGTGACAACTGCATTTTGAGTTTCTTTGTTGAAATTGCAACAGGCTGCCAAATTTGATACCACTTTTACAAACTTGGCACTTGTCCACAACGAGCTGGATTGAGGCCACTTACCTTGCGGTGTTCTCAGGGGAGGAATTTATCTTTAGATGCTACTGCTGATGCCGGATTTTTATTAATAATCATGGACCTTCTCTTGAAATGAAAAAAAAAGAAAAAAAAGAAAAGACTGAGTTCATAAAGTCCACGGGGCCTGGTTCTATAGACTGTGATGGTTATATTCCAGCATCACAAAGTGAAAAGCACAGCCAAGGCTGAGTGTGCCCAACTTGCAGGTGCTGTTAGGAGCAGAGGTGCCTACAGAAGTGTCAGCGGCTCGCTCTCTCGTCTTTTGGATGAGTTCCTCAGCAGAGCAGAGGAACAATAGATACACGGGCCTTAAGCTTCTGCTGAGAGCTGCAACGTCTGCTAAGAAAAAAAGAAGAATTCTGTGAACCATTGCCCGAGCTGAACTCTGTTCGTGCTTATCTCAGAGAGATGCTGTGTGGCCTCAAGTCAGCTATTTTAACATCCTTGTGTCTGTTATCACGTGTGTAAATGTAATACTCTCATGCTGCTCTACTTTGGGCATACTTCTGTGTGAAGAGGAACTGAAATTATTGTGTCAACGGTGCCACTTGTGAGCGAGGGGGCACTTGGGCACTGGGATGTGTGGGGTGAACGTGGTCCCCAAACAGCATTGGTGAAGGTAAATGTTGTCTGCATGAATGGCAACGCAAAGCACCTGCTGCGGGCAGTAAATTACACCCCAGCCTACTGTTCTGGGGTTTGCCAGCCCCCCCGGGCTCCTGCGTACCTCAAATTAGGTGGAGAGAGCATATCCCAAAGTACAGACCCACCGTCTCTGTCGCACGTCCGGGTCGCCCGGCCGGGACTCTGCCTTCCCGCCCTTCGCCCCGCCGCCTGCCAACACCATGTCGCACGCACTGAAACCTGAGTTTCGCAGCCCTGTGGCCGTTCCAGCCCCGGTGATCCCAAACCTCCCCGCTCCCTTCTGTGCG